>JAFFZH010008485.1:0-15827 GCA_018420115.1 Euura saliciscinereae | reverse complement strand
CCCCCCCGAGTCTGAGACTAGCCAAGAATGTTAAAGTTGTAAGTGACAGCTGTCACTTCCACGTCTCAACCCCCAGCCCCCGTCCCTCGACAAACTGAGCCACTGGGTAACTGGATCAACTTCCGTACGTGAGTCGAGTCAATCTTGAATAAATTAAGCTACAACTAGAAGAAGAAAAAGTATCCGGTTAGTTGTTAGAGTCTTATGCGAGAGGGGGATGGTGGTTCATAAAGCACGGATATCCACGGGGAAGCCTTGACGTTGAAATATGACAACGGGACTCTGAACCATACCAGTGCCAATTACCAGATCGAATGGTAAGCGATGGATGCTCGCCTTGTTACTTCGAGGAACGACCAATTATCCGACTGACACCGCGTGTACAGCATCGTCGCACATATCTGGGAATCAAAACCCCCTCATGGATCAGAATTCACTTTATCCTTCTTCTGAACTCCGGCGGTAGGCGCGCCTCAACCACCCCGGTAGGTACTAAGTAAGTGTATCGGGGTTTCGGTGTGCCTGTGCGTGTACCCATAAGCCCGGAAGCGAGCAATCTCTTAATGGCAGTATAGGATAGCTGAATGGTGCCACGGTAATGAGATATTAGCCACGCTGCTCTAGGGAGTGGCCGCCATACAAGGGAGAAGATATTACGCGGGTGTATGCCGCCCATGCGGTTTTTGGGTCCTAGAGAAGCAGCCTCGGCTTACACGATTCCGCTGCGTTCTTGGGTCCGAAGTGAAACCGGAGGGTGCAGCCTTACCGCGCGTAGAACACTGCCCGGTATCGCATCGCCCTCGAGGGACGCAATTACAACCTGAACTCCCACCGCCTTTCCTTTCCTTCCTACGGTACGATTCCTGCGATTGACGTTAGGTAATGGACGAGCTTTCACACACACACACCCCCCACGTTCCCCCGTATTGTAACATTCGTCCAGACTGCGACACGTGACCCACTGACGTCATTCAAGACGTGACAATGAGAGTGGAAAATAACAAAATCCACTCACTGAAGGCAATACTGATTAATTTAGTGACTAGGATGGACGAGAAGCTCATTTCTCTCAATCGTTTCGATACAAAGTTTGAACTTCGCGCTAGATGAGGATTGAGATGGCGCTGCGGTCAACATAATAACATGGCTGCTGTGGAACCTTGTGACGTCACACAGTGTTCGAACTTGAATGATTTGAAAAGGGCTGCAAGCTGTTCCCATCATTCTTATAGTATTGGATCATAGTCCATGAAGATTGGACGATTATGAACTGGTAATTTTGGGTTGGTTAGAAGTTTGCAGAGCACAAAATAATCCATGGGGCATAAGTCGTCGTTTGTTTTTCTCTGACCGCAGGGTGTTTTTGGGGTTTATGCAGTAGGTGTACCAGGGGGTCTCATTTGTCAGGGTTTCCGGACAACCGCGACGCACGACATCCACAATAGCGAGATCTGGCGGTGGTCGAAGGCGCGTCGGGTCGCACGGCGCCCCGTGCCCCGTAGGTCCTGGTTCGACTCCTGCCCAAGAACGAGCCTCGCACCCCGAACGGACAAATGGGTGTCTCTGCATATGTAAAAGCACCGCTGTTCGGCGCGCCCTGAGCCAGCCATTTGTCAATGTCAAGGCGCCAGCGCGTAGCCATAGCAACCCCCCGGCTGCTTCGACGAGGACCCGGAACCCTCCCAGCGACTACCCTCGTACTCGCCGAGTAGCGCACGCGCCATCCGAGATACTCCGGTACTCGCCACCGACGTAGGGCGCTTCGAGGGCGCTACGGGACGATCGAGGTGGAAGATACCGAATATGTCGTGTCCTGTGAATGGGACCTGAATCTCGTGGTCATGGATCGAGCTTTAGCTTTATGGATCGTAACAACGTTTTAATCGAGTCGTTTGAGGCATCGGTTGTATCGTTGATTTCTCTAGAAGGTGTCTGTAAGATTTTTGTTCGGTGGGAACCGTGAACGGTCTCGTGAATGTCGAGTAACAAATCAAGCAGCCTAAAGCCCTGCGAGACTTAACTAGCAATTTGAGGCGCGCTCAAATGAGGAGCGTACAAATGAAAGTTTTGTAAACCGTTTGACGTTATGGTTATTAGGTTGGAGCAGCTGGCTTGTTCGGTACGTCAGTATAATTTATGGATAGTAACGTGGTAACAAAGAAAATGGATGTCCTAGTTGGTTCGGAGGAGCCATAATCCCAAATGGAGCAGCATAAAAACAATACTTTTTCCGCTTTTGCTTCTTCTTTTATTCTATAACCAGTACCGCGTCTCAGTCAGGTCTCGAGGATTACACGTGCCCCGAGGCACACTCTCTGTCCGTCTGTCTTCGCCTTGAGAGTTTTCAAACACAGGCTCAAAAGAACGTTAAACAAATCCCGTACCGGCCATCCCGTTTTTCTTCCCAATGAATGGTGGAACATTTACACTACCAAAGAAGCACGACTCGCCTGTCAGTGTAGAAAAAAATTCCTGCATAGATAAGAAAAAAAATGGTAGAAAAGAATCCTCCAACATAAACGAAACAAAAACTATCCAAATAAAAACAAAAGGCCATAGTGTCCCGAAGAAACTCTTGGAGGAATGAATATTCCTTGGCCGGATGTGTTCGGCCTTGAAAACCGGAAGCGGGGTGACAGCAGGTAAGGAGTCGATGCTACCGTCGTTTTGCGTTAAATATTCAGAATGGGCGGCGGTCGTAGCCGAACGGGAAGCCTGGGGGCTGCCCTGCGTCGCTCGAAGTTCGCTGCAAGGGGTGAACTGACTGAGGGCGACAAGACAGGGCCGCAAGGTGCGCAGGGGGTTGTTTTTTTACGCGCATGCGTCGCTCGTAATGATTGACTGGCTCGCTGGCAGCCAACGGACAGACATTCGCCCCTCCGACGACCCTTTCGCGCTCGCCCATGCCGGAGACTCAAAAAGCTCAGCGATACAATAGTACTTTCTACCTCCTCCTCAGCCAGCCCTCAGTTACTCCCCCTCGTCGCTCAATTCCTTCCCCGCGTGGCCTGCAACGACCCTCTCCACTTCTCTTCTCTTCTCTTCTCTTCTCTTCTCTTTTCGACGTTTCTACACTTTTTTCCTTTTTTCCATTTTTACCTCTTTTCTCTTTTATTTGTCCGGGTCGTTCGCCCGTCTCTTGAGTTTCCCTTTGCGAGACGATATGCGCTCATGCCCGAGTGAAATGTTTAATTTTTCGAACCTCTGCCAGTTTGGATGACGTGACGTTTCCATTCACCACTTCATTGAATAGTTATTACCGCAACCCTTTGTAACGTTCGTTCGATGTATTCAACGAGAAATTATTCCGCAAACGAACCGAGGGCGAGACTACGGAACTTTAACAAACTTATTAAATTAAAGTTTGCAAAATCGATTGAAACCATACGCCACTTGACGTTCGCCCCAGGCTATGTTCGACGGTAAACGTGACGAGGAAAAAAAAAACATAATACTGAACAACTTCAGACGATAGAAGTTTGCTCCTGGTGTACTTTTGATAGGAAGAAATTAATCCAGTGCAAAAAAAATTACTATTTCTTCAACGTAGTAAATATAAAGGCACGAGGTGTTTATACAGTCTGGTAAACCGCACGACGTTGTTGCGAATCGGGTATAAGGCTGTATCGTGAATTACAAGAGGATCGACTTTCAGCACTTTAGAAACGGCGATTCTCAGTCTCGGTTTCATTTACCCAGCCTCTTGAGAATCAGCTTTCCTTATACCGCGGATTCGCGAACACGTGCAGCAAGAGTAAGACGATCTTAAATTCGCGGAAACCCATTTTAAAGAGAGAAACTTCACCGTGGAATAACATTCGCGTAAAAGTTAGCCAGCGCAAAAGCGATATCGCCGGGGGATGCTGGGATCAAATGGCCTGCGACAGCGCCAGGACCCACTTCCTGCCGGGAGGTCGCCGAATTTACCGATCTCCTCGACCGGAACTGCTCGGACCAAGCGGCTAGAAAAAGGTACGGTCCGGTGGAGCGTAGGATAAGCGAACTCCGCGATATCGTAAGATTTTGCAATTGTAACGTTTTTTCGATCGCGGCGTGAACATGCGCCGTGCGGCTCCGCACTTGTACCACGCGGTGCGGAATTTAAAAGAAACCCGATATAAGATCGTTATTGAAACGGACCTGAGGACGACTCGGTACTCGATCGATAAATTTTCAGTCCTTTGGAATTTAAGTGCGAACAAATTTGTACTCCTGCGTCCTGGCTGCGCGATTACACGAACATCAGCCTCCCGTAAATGGCCTTACAAGCGGGCCTTACAACTCGCCGGAGACCATAATTAATTGCAATGCTCGTTGACCACCAGTACCACAACTTTTATTCTCGCAGTCTCATTTGGGGCGGTTTTCAATATCTGACCAAAGTCGTCTTAATCCTGCAGTGGGAGGAGAATCTTTCGGAGCAATAATTGACGAGGTTTCGTTGTTAAACCTTTAATCTATCCGCGGACGGATAATTCGTGAAAATTAGCATAATATATCGTCGCCTATCTCGGTAAATTAAACGGCCGTAAACTCTCGAGACGTTCTTGCGGGCCGCGTCGTTACTGGACATATTAGCCACCCCCGCGGCCCCAGGTCCTGCGGAGCGGCTATTAATGAATAGCTTCTTGAGGGGATAGTACCTCGTAAAGCGACCCTCTTGGCGTCTATACACGTCCCCCGTGTGTCCCTCTCGCTGCCGTACTTCCGGAAACTTGTGTCCTTTGACGCTCCTCGCATTGATATTTCTCGGAGGGTAAAAAATTTCCGCGCCAAGGTGTTCGATGTTCGTCGAAGACGGGGATCAATCAATATCGTATTCGGAAGAGAGTCTTTAAGGGAAGTGGTTTTTAATGGGCTGGGATGGGCGCCCGGACTGCAGGCAGGCTTTTAGGATTTAGAAAGTCCCTTGTTTTCTCAATCTAATTACGGGATAGGTACCATTTTTCGTTTTGACACCATCGTCTTGTTCCTTTTCTTTACAAACGAGAATTAAAGTAGGAAACGCCCATCAAACTATCACCTTGATGCGAGTGTGATAATTTGACCAGATTTCTTAGCCCTCAACGAATCTGGTCCAAAAGAAAATATTTTGCCGAGGGATAAATGCCGTTTTTTTTTACAAATGAAAAACTACAACCTGAACGGGATATTGCCCTCGGGGCGCGGTTTTCATTTAGAACATTAAATAAGGCTTCCGTATTTTCTCCGGCTCCTCTGACGCCGCTAGAGTTTCGCCTGTGACTATACAGAGTCCCGCGGGATGGAGCCGAAAAACTTGAGCCAAACTCGCATCTGTATCAATTTATGCCGCCGACCAATGAGAAAGTATGCAAAATACGTTGCACGAATGACGATACAACGTCCGTTTTTGGTCCTGCTAATCGCAATCAAATTTTCCAGTATTCTTGATCGGGATAATGGAGAGGTGGACGTCTGAACCCGATTGTACGCGTCTACCGGACCGCATCCCGAAAATCTACATTTGTTTTATTTCCGTTTCATTGTCTGGGCGACCGCAAAATTGTCTCCCCCAAAACAAATTGTGTATCGGGAACCCTCTGGGTGTTTGGTTGCCTGGAATGAGTAACGACGCTCGAGGTTCAGTAGAGTTCAGGAGACTCTAAACCCGGAGGGTGGTCGCCCCGATTCTGCTCCCATCCAGATCCACACGAGCGAACCCCCCGATTCACCCACTTCGATTTTCGGTGTACAGGTGACTTCCGACTCCCAAAGACTTCCGGGGACTCACATTTCAGTATTATGACGAATTCCAAAGACTTCCATTGATTTTCAAGGATTTCCAAGGACTTCTTCCCAAGTGAATAGCCCCTCGGATTCAACGGTACGCCTTCAAGTTTGGAGAACGAGGAAGAAACGAATGACGAGAGAAGTTAAAGGGAAATCGGATCGAGTCTGGTTCATAACTCACTGGATATTTACCTTGGTTTCATGGCGTCTCTGGCGGGTCTGTGTTTGTTCCGAAGAGAAAAGGCACAGTGTTGGAGAGCGGTACGTCAGAGAGGCGGCGGGCAAATGAATGGGTAGCGTAATATATTGTGATCCTATGTAGAATAACGCGTTTCCACCTCTAAGGTCGTGTAGATGGGTTGTACGAACTAGGCCCTACAGGCGATGTTTCGGTGTGGAAACGGCGAACAACAAACCGACCCTTCCGCATTCTTACAGAACCATAAATTATTGCCTAAACCCCGGGTATGATACCGTGGGGTTAGCGAAGACACAATGATACTGTCACATAACCGGAATGTAATACGGGCGATTATTTTTTAATTACGCAAAACCCGCACATATGCCGCACGCTGAAGGTGAAATGGAAATGGAGATAATAAAAGCTCCCGTCCGAACAGGCGGTCTATCCTAGGCTAGAGATCAGCTTGACGTCCGGCCTGCCGCCCAGATGATTATGTCAGTTCGGTAACAAGGAAGGATGAGACACCGGGGCATCGTAGTCATTTGTAACGTGACTCCGCGGAAATCACGAACAAGAGGGCAAAGTGGTAAGAGATGGCCGAGGCGAGCGGACCGACTAATGGTATTAATGTCATTGCTGGTTGATTCCTTGTGTACGCCGAACAAATATGTATCTATTGATTCCGGGAGGCCCCCCGGGGAAGTGCCAGCCCCGACTGGAAGGGTTACCGCCGCTGAGGCCGCGAGGAGCTGCCTTCCATCCTTCCATCCTTCCATTTCGAGATATTAATGGTTCCGTAGCCGATTTAGAAACGGAGCTCGAGGAAACGCCGGAGATTGTTTGCCGAACGTTTACCAAATTGTATACCGTCGCGGCAGCGTTTGCCATTTCGACGATATCGATTCCGCCGTCATCGTAGCTAGAGAGCTATTCACATTTTTTTCAAAACCGTCGCAAAAGGCGGGGCGAATGGGAAGCCGAGTGCATCTCTTGAATCCTGACGGGAGGCTAGTTAGTGCAGCGATGTTGAGGAGCATATTCAGAAACGCATTAGACCCTGTGAATGCCGTTCATTCAGAGACCCGCGGTTCGAGTACGTCTTAGACAACGAAGGGGAGCGTAGGTATATATAAGACCGTCGAAGAATATCAGAATGGTAAGCAACTCGAGTCCATTAATCAAGTTTATAGCGGTCGAATGTCGCAAGTCACTATGCACCGTGTAAACGGCGGTCCGCACAACGGTCCGCTCTCGGAGGTACCATGCCCGGTGGTATTTCGTGCTCCTTTTTTCTCCCTGTATCCCTTCGCTCCCGGTAGCTCAGCCTCACTATTTCATTCAATTATTAATTTTCCGTCGCGTCAACCGTCGTGACTCCTTTGTGAAAGATTAGGAACACGGGTACCGAGTCGGCACCTCGAGTCGTCAAATGAATCTCCTCGAACGGCGTGGGCAGGACAATACAACCTGTTCGTGCGTCACGCCGTGAATATTTTCACGCTTCAATAGGTCAGTGGTGTAAGCAGCGGGGGTCACGTGTCATTGATATTGGGCGGGCTGTCAGTCTCACTTTGTCCGTGTACGGTGGCTGTTCACTCGATTGCTTGTTTTTCTGTCGGGGGTTATAAAAATTCATTGGAACGATGTTGCGCCCGCGATTACGCGACTGGGCATATGATTCCGGGCTCCGCATCCGCGAGGTGAGGGGGAAAGGCGGGGTGTGATGTGCGCGCGAACGAAACAATAACAGTGACAACTCTGATTCAATAAAGCATAATATCCGAACGTTGGGGGATTCGGGTCGGTTCGGGTCTACAGGGGAGTCGAGGAGAGAGGGTCGCCATTGATACCAACATAAATCACAATAGGAATTTGTATTACAGTTACAGAGGCTGGTGGATAGGAAATAAGGAATGTAATAAAGAAAATGGGGTAGGGTGGCAACAGGGGGGCGAAGAGAAAAGCCGGGAAGCCAGCTCCGGCTCCGGCTCCTGGGGATGGGAAAACTCGGGGTTGAGGGAATTGCGGAGGGTTGGATAAACCGAGAGGAGAAAAGCTGGAACTCCGAGTAGCGCGCAACCGAGAAAACTGAGGGTGAGGGTAGAGGGTAGAGGAGGTCGAATTGCGAAAACAGAGTCGCGGGGGCGTATGTGGGAAAGGCGAAATGTGATACGAACAACTAGTTGGCCGGGCGAGGGGGAGGTTCTCTGGTTTGTGGGGGTTAGAGTCGAGTTACCTCCGTCCATGACGCGCATTTAAATTGCATCAGCTAAAACAATTCAACAATACCAACCTGGCTCCGCTCTTTTTTATTTTATTTTGCAGCGGCTCTACGATCCTGCTCTGAATCTCACTTTAAACGAACAGATTCCTTCAAATTCAACCCGGTCGAGGTCCCAGCTAGTTTTGGTCAGACTCAGCTCCCGTGGATTTTTCCCTCGAATCGGTTTCGAGCCAACGCATTTTGTGCGAGGAAGAGGAAGAGGAAGGGCGCGGACGGAATGGGACGGGGGGCGAAGAAGAGGAAGAGGGGTAGTATTCGCCCGAGGAATGGGGAATTGTAATGAGCAGCTTGACAGTTACAAATGACAGGGTGGAATTTCGCCAAGTGCGATAGAACCCTGTTATGTCTAAAGCCCGACTTGCACGAACCGAGAAGAACCTTTCGGATAACATTTACCCTTTATCGAAAGAACCCGAGCCTTCTTCACCCACATCTTTATCAGTAGAGACACCGAGGCTTGATGATGTATCGAAAAATAATTAGCAGAGTGTTAAAATTCTCCACGTGTCGCGATAGCCTGGTAATCCTTATGTTTACACATTCACGATGCTAGAACACCGCGTGATACGATAAAGTATGCCGCTAACGATGTGGCCCGGAGGTTTAACGGGCAGAGTTTACTTTGCCCCGTGGCAGCCACACCTAAAAGGAATTTCGGCTGGGGTTGCGGCCTCCGACCCGAACCTGATGAGTAAGGGACCGCCTAAATATTATCGGGTATAAAAATTTATAAACGCATCACAGCGCTGCTGCGTCTGCAGGTTGGCAATGTGCGGTTTTCCAGAGTGTAAGTCATGGAACGACGGAAGAACGAATAGGCCTGGCGAGGGGTCGTGTAATTGATAACGACGCCGCGTTCTCTCCTTTGAGTTCTGCGTCTTATCTACCCCTCGCGTATACGACGCTACTAAATAGCGGAAAATTCGTAACGGTATTCCAATACCATTGACTCGACGGCCCCCCAGACGTTCGCGACGACGAGATCAACTAACCATGATACTCGATTGATATGCGTCCGGAACCGAGAACGAAAGTGAATTCGAAATTGTTAAGAAAAACAAGCGTATTTGAGCCATTGAACTTCCCGTTAGTCATTTTGTTTCCATCTATTTGGAATTTCGCGAATTTGACTTCAGGTTTGTGATGAGTGACCCAAAAAACGTTCGAGTACCAATTTTCATCAAGATTGAAACGTTTTTACGTCTTTTCTTTGGAGCATATCGAAGGCGTCAAATTGAAATTTGGCAAAACTGATTTCGGATTCGTGATCAGCGATACAAAAGACCGTGTGGTACCAAAGTTCATTCAAATCTGTTGATCCGTTCTCAGGATATCGTAATTTTTATTTTATTTTTTAGAATTTTGTTATTTGAATAATTCAAAAAGTACTGAACCGATCAAAGCCAAAATCTAATCAGATCTGAATTGCGAAAAACCGCGTCCATTGAGCCCAATTTGACCGAAATCTGCGCTCTCGTCCTCGAGATATCGCGGGGACAAAAATTTGGTGACCAGTAAAAACTCAACTTTTCATTCTCGGGTTGATTCCAATAACTTCCTCTTCTCTCTAAAAACAGAAGAACGTGAATTTGAAAAGGGGGAATGACGCGAATACTGACCAATCGAAAACCCATGCATGTATATCGAGAGCGGGCAAGGTGCAGCCGAGGGGTGGCGGGTGAGAGAATTCGGTATGGGGCAATATACAGGGGGCTTAGCCGTGATAAATCCTTATATATGGGGCTGCTGCGCAATGGGCTCTTTCTATGAAGCTCTCTCCCGTACTCTCCTGGGGATTACGACGGCATGGGTACCAGCTATACTCGCTGAGCTACACGGAGGTGATGCTGATAGAGGCGGGGCTGCGGCTAAGACGGTGGCTCTAACCGCGGTCCAGGTACATACACCAAAGGAACAAATACATCTGTAAGAATGCGATCTATCAAAGATCGGATCATCGATTGAATGACATCGCTTTGTCCGTTCGTTCTCACGGTCCACTAGGCGAGAGGCGGTGTAATTCTTTTGACAAAGAAGCGCCTAATTACAGATTCATGGTTCGTTCGACGTTCATTGTCAGATGCGTTTACTCGTCGTCGTTCGCGGATCTATAAGGCGACCAGTACAGCGTGATTCAACAAATTCTGAAAAAATGGACTTTAAAAAAAAACCATTCGTCGTGCAGAGGTTTCAGACACACGGTTGATTCGAGTGTGTCTTTCGACGTCTCATTTTCTTCGGAGAGCAATTCTTCATAATGTGAATGAGGGAAACTGAGAAAAAAAAAATCCTGTGATAATTTATGATCAGTTATCGAAATTTAGCGACAAGCTAGTCACTCTTTTGCTGATAACTTGGTCCAAAAATTTTGTTTTTCAATTTCCCTCATTCACACGATGAAAGATTGCTTTCCGAAGAAAATGAGATGTCGAAAGACGTAATCGGATCAACCGTGTGCCATGAATCCTTGCGACAAGTGATTTTTGAAAAAGTCAATTTTTCGATGTGTAATGAACTTTGGATATGATGTAAATGATTTTTGGAGTGTGACGAATTTGTTGAATCACTACGCTGTACGTGTCCCATCAAATCGCTGGTGCATCTTTTCTGGGTATCGACTCGACCGTGTAGGTATGTACAGGTATGTAGTCACGGCGATTTAAGGCCTGAAAATCTGTCACCCTGGAGGTAACTGCTTGGGAACGAGGCAGTAAAGAGAATCGTTGCGAGTTCTGTTCTGGGCGTAGTTGAGCCACAGCTACCAGGGGTACGCCGTTAAGAGTTAACGATTTAACGATAATACCGCTATAAAGGATAATCGTCACCCCCGTAACCCGACCCCGGAAAATCCGATACGGATCTTTATTTCGCCAAAAACAGTGGAAAACGCTGACACCAACTAGCCCCGATATTGAAATAAAATTTCGATTAATGTTTATGGATGAACAATATCCGTGGTATAATTGAATTTCGAATAACGAACAATGAACGATAAAACTCCGTGCTTCGATGACATTGAGTGGTCTATTACCTTCGTTTTCGTTTTCGTTTTTTTTTTTTTTTTTATTATCACTCCGGATATATACTTTCATCGGTATAATATGTAAGCGATATTTGACAGACAATAATCGTACCTATCAATCACGGCTTGTGAGGTTATCAGAAAAATGATAAAGACAGTTATTAGAAGGTGAATTGAAATGGCGTGATGAATAATGATTACGTGCACAGGTTGGTATTAATATTTGCATTTATTTTTATTTTTCGTTTCTGTCACGGGCCAAAAATCGAACGATAATAATTATCATGAAACAGAATATCACGGCGAGAACCCGCGGTGAAACCGGGTAAAACAAAAACCGGATGCCATTCGGATGTACGAGTACGTGTATGTAGCTTTGGAGCGGGATGAGGCGCGCCCATTGTGTTCGTTATAATTAAAAACGCAATTCGCAATCGCAAATTGGAAAATGGGGAGCGAACCGATGTAGTTTATGGGCTGTTCATTGATTTTTATATTCGTGAAATTAATGACTATTCGCTATCCGGGTATTCAGCATAATTTAATACTCAACAGAGAGAATAACGTGTTGATGCAATTATACGCAAAAAAAAAAGCCTAAAACCATCCGACATCCAAAAATCATTGATATGTTATCCAAAGTTCATTACACATCGAAAAATGGACTTTTTCCAAAATCACTTGTCATAAGGTTTCAGGCACACGGTTGATCAGATTATGTCTTTCGACGTCTAATTTTCTTTGGAAAGCAATCCTTCGTCGTGTGAATGAGGGAAATTGAGAAACAGAATTTTTGGACCAAGTTATCAGCAAAAGAGTGACTAAATTGTCGCTAAATTCCGATAACCGGATTCTTCTTCTTAGTTTCCCTCTTTCCGATCATCAAGAATTGCTCTTTGAAGAAAATGAGACGTCGAGAAACAAAATCGAATGAACCCTGTGTCTGAAACCTTACGACAAGTGATCTTTGAAAAAGTCCATCTTTCGATGTGTAATGAACTTTGGATAAGATATTCACGATTTTTGGAGTATCTAGAATTTGTTGAATCACGCTGTACTGGTCCCCTTAAGCAATTTTCAACGGTACGAAAAAGTGATAAAACGAAACAGATTATCCGAGTCCAAAGTGACCAGAGAATCAAAGAGTTTGATCCTAATCCGTGAGTCGCGCAAGTCACTGTCGCTGCGTAATCCACTGCGGCCTGGTCCAGCCGTGACGGAGCTGATTTCGTTGTTAAACCTCGGATAACATAAATCTTGGTGTTTGGGAAGCGCATGTAATAACACAATTAGCATTATCGCCCGAAGAGGGAGGGGGGGGGGGGGGGAGTTGAGGATATACGAGGGGTGCAGAGGTGGCGACAGAGGCGGAAGTCCCACACCTATCCGGTAAAACCGGTGGGTACGTCTGTGGGTATTGGAAAATTGAGAAAAGACGCGGAGAAAAGGCAGCCAAGCGCATCCCATTACCCGCGCCTGGTAATGCGGTAGAAGCTAATGGCTACCCGCTAGTGATGGGTTCCCACTGATCGCAAACACGTTCAAAACCGCGAAGAGGCCATGAATGGCGAACCGAACCGTAACCCGGGTCTCGTCTAGGCTCACTACTCTTCCTATAACCGTTTCGCAATTTCCCGTCTCTACGCCGTTCACCGAGGATCGATACCTAGTTTCGCGTGTCAAGGATCGAACAAACGCGACCCAAAATGTAACGAACTTTTTGTTCATCATACGTAATAATCATGCGAAAGAAATATCAAATGAAAGACGTGAAACAAGAAATTATGATCAATTACCAGTTTATTTATTGATGATATTCAATTAAAATATTATAATGTAGTCGTATAGCTTCTTTTTTTCCGTAGAAATCTCTTATAAATACTACGTTTACGTGCACGAAATTACGTGTTATTAGCTACTACTTTTTTTTATTATAACCAGTGGCTGTCGCGCCATAGTTTCCGGCGTCCAGGTCTATCGCGCCTATACCTGTACCTAGGTATTTTTCCAGATAAGTACCTTGTACCTGTACCTATAAGTTATTTTTCAGGAATACCTGTTCCTATTTTTTTGGGTACAATTCAAGGTACTTTACTCATGTGAAAACACTGTGAAGATGTTCGTCCATTTTCGGAGCGCCAGCAATGACGTTGTCTAACTTCATGTGCCCAGCACCACCTATTGGAATGCAGTTTCTTTTTAAACAAAGGGGGTTAAAATCCATCAAACTCGACTAAATTTGGGGGGCCTTATCGGTTTTCGGTTTTTGAAAACCCCCGGATAACAAAATGGCAGCCGTTTTGAACAAAAAACAATTTTTTCATTTTCTATTTCCTTTGCTTCAACGGCCGGAAAACATATTTTTTAATCAATTTTTCACCAAAAAATGCTGCGTTTTGGCCTCGCAAATTTAATTTGCTTCAAAATGAGTACAGATACATGTCAAGCGATTCATCCGTTGAAGCTGTGGGGCGCCCCGCGTGAACCGGAACCCACAGTGTAGTTGACAAGAGCTGGAGCCGCCTTTTTACATTTTTTCTTATGTACAAATTTGGAATTTCTTCTTCTCTAATAAATGAATGAGGTAGGTGAAACTCCATCTCCAAAAGTGTTCATTTCATGTTAAAAAATATTGTCCGAACTTTGTGCATTTTCCATCCCTTTGAACCGTAACCTCCCGTTAATATGAAATAACCTGTTTGTCTGGTCTATAATTGTGTCCATATTTTTCAGATTGCTCTCGTACTTCCCATAAAAGAAGTACCTAAGTACCTAAATATAGGTACATCTTGAGTACCTGTACCTGTACCTAGGTACTAAAAATTAAGTACCTTTTACAACACTGCCAATTAGGCATCCACCTCCGAAAAAATAATATTTGAATTTAGGTATTCGTAGTCCACGATGCACAACTGTATCAATAAGGTACAGGCGATGATAAAACTTTATTGAATATTTAGAAGTGATCACGAATTAACGATTCAAGTACTTGCGTCAATACAATATGAATCAGACTCGACAATCGGGGTAAACGAATCCCGTCATTGAAATGTCCTCTATACCATAATGACTCTATACACGAAATGACTCAAGATTATCGAAGGCCCGTTGATGCCATAGGGTGACTTAATTTTGAGCGGAAAAATCATGTCATGTCTTTAACCATGGAAGGGGTGCACGGGGGATCGAGGCACCGACTCTTCTCGTTTGGATATCATTCTGAACGTCTTTCGGTTTTTGAATCACTATTTTCGGATAATCAATGACTAATTCTGTATATCTGTATCGTAATATTCCTCAGGGGCATTTTGTATTCAAACATGGTTAGCGAGCGACGTTTGAAAACTTTATCGGCACAGCCTCGGAATAAGAACGGTATGCCTTGCAAATTTCATCCAAATCGGTTTAGCGGTTCCGAACGGAATTAAACTTTTCATGCAGGTGTTGCAAATAAAAACACCTTTTCACATGTCACGTGACTCGGAGGGAAAAAGTAATCGTTTTTATAGGGGCCTCTGAACGTCTTTATTCTTTTGTATTCGGAATCTGTGTTGGGAAATGGAAAATTTATACGATACAGCGAATGAATATTTTCGAAATTGATTTTTATTGCTCACAATCTTATGCAGCTTTACATTATTCTCACTGGTATATAAATATTCAGTAATCAATTGGAAGACGTGCTGGAAGAAAGTGGTAGTCTCTCATCCAGCAGATGATTTATTTTCTTTCTTCCACAAAAAGTTCTTTAGATTAGCACAAGCGGTTCCGAATATTCCGCTCCGCGATAGCTGCTAAGAAGTGGCCTGCGAATAGATTAACCAAAATTAGTGAATAAATACCTATATTCAGCATCTTCGTATCAGGTGATACTGTCGATGACACTCACCAATAGTCTCTTCCGCTGCTTCGGTTCAGCTGGACTGGCATGGGATCTATCCAGATCCAGATCCAGATGCTCCAGATGCACCTGAGCAAGTGAAATTACGATTCAATGGCAATTACCAGAACACATTGAAAGTATAATTTAAGAAATCATCATATTTTAGTTGATGTTGGAAATAATATAAAAAGTCAAAATATTCAGGATCGTTGTTTAGCAGTACTAAACTGGTGCAGGTGGTACAATTGAAATCAGGGATCGAATGTTGAGTATGAAATACTTTTGCCTAACTGGAGGCTAAGGAAATAGATCAATTTATGAAAGCCTCATTGGAATTTGGTTTGTAGCAAACGATAGATCTCAGTATGACAATTATATTTCTACTGGTACGATTATTTCCAACTTACGTCTGAAAGCATCAGCCACAATCGAATCGACTTCCTTCCTGATTTCGTTGAATCTTTGATTTAAATCTTTCACAACATCGCTGATAGTGGCAGCTGGAAATTAAAAGATACCTCAATAATTTAGACAATTTTCAAGTGCTAATTGAGGCGCGATATTCTAGATGGGCACAATCGTCTTCAACTCACCTCCGACGTGGCTTCCAGTTCTGTCGAAATGGGTTCTCATATCAAATTCTATTGGGTGGAGAGAATCTGAAATTCGAATACAGAGGTTATGATCAACTCGTCTTCGACTC
>JAFFZH010008484.1:0-21122 GCA_018420115.1 Euura saliciscinereae | reverse complement strand
GATTTTAAAAATGTCCATCTTGATGATGATATTTGAGGTCACCATACGACCTTAAAAAATGTCGGAAAAATAAAAAAAAATCAGAGGCATCATTTTTGACCAGAACGAATCAAAAAATCCATTGGGCATCGAAATCCCAGGGGGTCACGCTCATGAGGGGTCGGTTTGACGTGGAATGCCCCATATATATATAGACCAGTCCAGTGGTGTTTGTAATTCGAGGTGGATTTTATTCCAACGAAAATGATGAGCCTGTTTTTATCGTTACAACTCGATCCCACCACTTTATACTCATATTTATTATATCGCACAGCAGAAGTATGGAGTGCCCTGAGGTGGCGGTGAAGGAACGAGGTCGAAACTTCCGATTACTATCTCCAGAAGAACTGCCCCTGCTATTGGACTTCCTTACCGGATATCTTCCAGAATCTCTAAAGGTATGAATATTCAGACTCTGGGTATAATTGGGATGAGTCGTGTACCTACTAAGAATTCTGGATATACTTTTTTTTATTCACAATGAGACTCAATTTGGGGTGGAAAAAAAAAAGACATTGACTCCATCTACTCTACGCTATCCATAATTCACTGTGATGGCCAGTGATTGGACTGAATATTGATTACTTCATTTACAACGTTTTATATCAGCGATAATGATGATGATGTAACTCGTTGGGAAGTGATTGGTTCATCAAGCCTTTCAAAATCAGTGATTATAGGAAAAAAATTGATAATGATGCGTATGCATATATCTATGAGAATTTTTTAAGATTTTTAAAAAAGGTCAAGTTCATATGGGGTTGGAATAATGATAAAAAAATTAACGTTTGGCAGGAAAAATCTGAAAAAAAAACTCAGGAGTGTTCTTTTTAGATCGAGGAAATCGTAAATAGGATGAAAAATGGTGAGGGAAAATCATTGGTCAAATTATATATATATATATATATATATATAATAAATAGGGAAGGTAAAGATACAGAAATTTGGATTGGGGATTCAGGGAGATACTAAAGCGCGATTACTCGAGTCGTTCAACTAAGCACCAACTGTTGTCTGACGCCTCCGAAATGTGGGACAGAGCTAATTGTGAACAAGTGTCCTTTATCAACGAATTGAACAAGCTCTCTTCAGCTGATTATATGAAATCATAGAATGCTCTTCAAATAATAACTTGTGATATCAAAACACCGGAAATTAATTTTATTTCTCCCTCGAAGGGTGACAGTATGAAAAATATTCCTTTACCTACTTCATTTCCTGCAGTTTTATATCGCATGCGGGGTAAAAATTTTTTTGAAACTTTTGTGAACGAAACGATGAGCATCGGTTTCAAGACAGGAACATTTTTATCACAAAATTATCATATAAGCTTGACAAACAGTAGAGGAAAAAAGATGAGGGAGAACAAATAATTGACTGGATAAAATGTGGGTCGAAAAATTCTACCAATCAAAAACTTTGTCAGATATGATTATCACGTGCATTTTCTGCACTGCACGACACTGATGAAGCGATCGTGCAGAAAATTCATTGGGAATCGCTGAAGCAAAAACATCGCGTGCTTTTATTTCCTCCATTATTATTATGACTTTTTTTTTATAGATTTTATCCAACGATGATTAATCTATTTTTTAATCAAGATACAGTAGCGAAAAGTTTTTACAATCGTTAACAATACTTTTTCTAGATCAACGAAGCACGACCTGAAACGTAACCCATACAATTTCTCTTCGCAATTTTTAACTTCCAATATCATCGATCGTCCCGATATTCGCGATGGCTCTAGGCTCTGGATGTTATGTTCAATTCGGCTGGTTCGCAATGGCAGGAACAAATACAGCCGCCTTTCTTATTTTTCTTTTTTGCGTAAAACGTTTACCGAGTAAAAAATCTACAGAGCCTCTGAAGGCATTGACAATATCACCTCTTTTCTCGTTCCCAGTGCGTTTTGTTTTAGTACACATTTGGATCTGGTCGCATTGTGATTTGAATTCGCTTGAAATTGAGTTTTTCAAAATTCTAAGTGATTCAACATTTGGTTTTAATTTGGATCCATCCGTAATCTTTTGCCATCTTTTGTCTTTCGCCTTTTCGTTACATTTTAACATTTGATTCCCTATATTTTACTGTTTCTCAGAAAACAGAAGCATTTTCAATGTTCAAATTGTCCATCGATAAACGACGTTAGTGTTACGTTTGATGATGAATTCATTCAAATCCCGACAATTAATTTACCTGCTAATCGTCGTACAGATGTAATTCTGCGAACGTCGTCAGTTTCTCAACATTGTGATTTATGTGGACTGGCAACTGTCGTTGGCATTAGCCTCGCTATGGCTTCGGATCGTGGTGCCCTTCCGTACTATACGACGTCGGCCAGGGTAAATTCTGAGTGACTTTGTTTGAAAATTCATTCCAGTCTTGGTATATAAAAATCCATCAGCCTGTAGCAAACAGCCGGAGATCCTCTGTTCCTCCCTTCGCAAATTCGTCGAATCCCCTTCCCCGGAAATTGCGAAATCTGAGGGTTTCTGTTGCCAGCCTGAGCAGACCGGCTACATCGAACCCCGGGTTAAAGATTTTTAAGATCAAAGTTGCGTGCGGTAATCGAGGTCGAACGAAGGATGTGGGTCACCGCAATGCCGTCTCTTTCCGGCCGACATTGCCCCACCTTTCAAGGTCAGACCTGGACGAAGACATCCACCGGGTTCGAGATGAAGAAGCGTATCCCCTAATCGAATGGGGGAGTGGATAAAATTATCGTCCAATTTTTTTCGTTTATCAGCAAAAAGGTTGCAGTTTTTTTTATTTTTTTATTTAGTGTCTATATTTCGGGGTTCAGAATTTATCGAGTTGAGAAGAAATTCGGCAAACTTTAGGGCGTATGAATAAAAAACGTCTTTTATATTCTTTGCTTCTTCATTTTTCACAATTTGTCAAACGTTGTAGAAACAGTTTCAACAAGTCGATAAAATATGAGTTTGTAGAAGTTTTATCTTTTTTTTTTTCTCGAAATGTGACTGTAACAAGTTTTCAACGTTGAACAGTCGATTTCTTAATCTTTTCAAAACTTTTGCTAGACCGGAGTGAATATAATTTCAAAGCAATCTTCTGCACACGGCCATTAAAATTTTTTTTTTAACATTTCAAAACGCTCTCTTCTATCCATTCACAGTCGGAACGAATAAGGTCATGCTGAAGAATAATTCTGGAAGTAAATTACTGCAGGTTACCTCAAAAAAAAGCATGAATTATACATAAGCTCCCAAAAAATGGTTAATTATACACTTTTTAATAACTTGATTCGCGAAATATTATTTTCTTTGATCATGTCTATGAAAAAAGAGATGAAAGCTTTATAGGAATATCAAAAATCGATTATAATAGAAGTTTTATATTCTTGAGTATAAAATATCTGACAAAAATAGCTGAAAACCCGTCAGTATTACAGCATTTACTGTTATCAGTCATGCGAACCTCATTGATTAACGTGACGATAAAAAATGTTTACGTGCATCGAAGGTGACCCTGACCCTCGGACTCCCCTGCCTCCTACAGTTTCGCGTTTGCGTTTTTTTCTGACTATTAATACGTGGTTCATGCACTGCACCACGTGATAAACTGCAGCATTGCAATTACCAGAAGATCGATGTCGCCCATTTTCAATGTCAAATACATTTACATGAATTTATTTTCTCACATTCAGCTATAAGCTCCTGGTTTTTACTCTAAAAAATATTTTATATATTCTTTTCTCCCTAGTGAATTAAATATCGAATCCAGGCTCGAGATTGATCGTGATAAAATTTTATTCATACATTGAAGAGCGCCATGAAACGAAGCTCTCAATATTTCCAGGATCCATAATTCAAAATGAATGTGAGATTCTATGATCGCCATGACCGAAAGTGAATCAGACAGATGGGAATAAAATTCGGAAATATTGAGTTATGAGTCCGAGATACGATTTTAGGGTATCTCGGGTACCTAGTCTCTATTATATATATTGTGTTATATTACAGAAGAAAAGAATTTAAAAAAAAAATCATTTTTTCGTGAATCAAATCATCGCGTAGGTTAATGTAAAATTGATATACTCGCTATGAGACCTTCCCAAACTCAATTTCATGAAAAAAAAACAGATTCAATCTAGTCTTGAAGAGAAGTTTGAGATCTGGCTCTAAACCACTTTGTAACCTAATTTGAGTATATTATAGCAAAACGGAAGAATGGAAAAAAGGAAGAAAGGAAAAAAGTCTACTGATTTTTCCAAGCTTCTTGACTTTTTTCGCGGAAATAATTAGTCGATTAATTAAAATTGTTAAATCAACGAGAGTTTACCCTCACACACGTGTAAATTGGCCAACCTTGAACCCTCGACCGTTTCCGTATCAGTTACCCGACTGAATTATAGCGATATAAAAACTCAGTTGACTTCCGCATTCAACGTTTATACAAAGTTAATCTCACGCCGGGTCGTACTTTCGCTCATGCTACTTGAACGGCTCAGGCTGACCTGACACGGGTCACACTACTCACAGCCGTAGCCACACCACAATCGTGGCGATCTGTGACACCTAGGTATAGTTGCTCTTTTTCTCTTTCTTTTTCGTGCTTTTTTCTTTGGGGGAAAAAAATTCACCCTTTTCATTATCCTAGTTATCATAATTTGTTTGTTCATGATTGCTTCTCTTAAAATAACCAATTTTTCTGTTCGAGGCAATTGGATCGAACTTAATTACTCTGTATACGAAATTTATCTCTGTCCTATCTGTCGTTCGCGATTCAAAATGCGATTAGGTCAGTGATTTGATTAACCTAAATAAAAAGGTGAGCACAAATTAGGACTGAACACGCAGTTCTTTGTCTTTGATACGATACACGAAGAAAGAAACAATATATTAAGGTATCTTTTACTGATTGAATGACTTTTATGTTATAAAGTAAATTTGAACTAGGATCAAATCATATTTACTCGAGGACTTAAATAATCAAAGTTTCTTTACGTCAAGTAAATCGGTTTAATTTTCTTGTCTCT
This sequence comes from Euura saliciscinereae, assembly GCA_018420115.1. Classification (NCBI taxonomy): domain Eukaryota; kingdom Metazoa; phylum Arthropoda; class Insecta; order Hymenoptera; family Tenthredinidae; genus Euura; species Euura saliciscinereae. The sequence goes on along the minus strand of JAFFZH010008484.1, from coordinate 16,084 downwards.
TAATTTCTCTTCAAACTCAATTAATTTGATGATAATACTCCGCCATTGTGCTACAAGTCTTTGAAGTTGACGCTGCGACGTTCAAGTCTCAAGCAATTTATTCTTACTCTGATTCATGAACGAATTCTCGTGTTCGGAGGTTTATCCACCTCTTGACAGTCGCCTCAGGGTTGAACCTCCACTCGATTTTAACCCCTTCATGTTTCATGTTTGCCAAGGAGAAGCAGAACTGTTGAGAAATTGTAACTTACGATGCCTTATTGCACGTTTTAGTACCACGGACACATAAAACTCCTGTTATACTCTGGAGAGTTTTAAAATTCGTCGTGGTATGAGGCCTTCAATTTTTTGTATTCCTCGCTATACATCCATACATACCTAAGTGTTTACCAACTTCGAACAAAGATCCGTTTTGATTTATTGATAAAACTTGTAAGTCACCCAACCCAACTCGTAAAAAATGGGTGTTTATAAACTCTTCAAAATTTTTCTTTTCTTTTCAACTTTCCGTTTCTACGTTTCTACGTTTCTACGTTTCTAGAGAGAAGATGAAGTTATTGTCATCAACCCGAAAATGAAAAATTGAGTCGTCGCTAGATCTCCGCGTTTTTGAATTCGTGGATTTTGAGCAAATTGGAGTCAATCGACGCGACTTCCCCAAACTCAGAACTGATTAGATTTTGACATTGATCGACTCAGTGCTTTCCAAATTATTTTAATAACGAAATTCTAAAAAATACAACAAAAATGACGATACAAACGAATTTGGATGAAATTTGGCACCACATAGAAATCAGTTTTGCAAAAATATAATTTGGCGTGTTCGATATTCCGCTAATAAAACAACTAAAATATTCGAATTTTGATGAAAATTGGTACCCGAAGGTTTTTTGGGTCACTAATCACGAATCTGGAGTTAGATTCGAGAAATTCAAAATGGCGAATCCAATTTGTTGTGAAGAAAAAAACTGAAAACATCCAAAATCTTATGAAAATTGGTATTCGAAGGTTTTTTGAACCGCTGATCAAGAATTTGAGATCAGATTTGTAAAATTCAGATTAGCTCGAAACAAAATAAATAACGGAAAGTTCAGAGGCTGGCTCATAGTCAGCCCGAACCCGGTTGTTTACTCTCGATTGGGAATATCGTAATCATCATAATTGGCCATTAGCTCAGTAAGGCGTGGCTTAAGTAAACGCTTCACTTACCGACGTTAAATGATACCGAGCAAACAGTCGGAATTCATATGTATGTCTGAGAAACTGTAATTAATAGAAGACTGATAGCGACGGAGAACCGAGTAATTATCTTGCTATCGTAAGGATTTACACGCAAGCAAAGAAACTGTAGCTACGTAATGGAATTCGTTGAAAAACAAAAGAAAAAAGAAGAAGCTAATGATGAGGTAATTTTATTCGTAATCGTATTCGTACAAATTAAAATTTAGAAAGACGTAGAGAAATTGCCATAATTGAAATTGTCTAAAGCATAATATTGCACAGAATAGAATTGCCTCGCTTCACCTGAAAGTGTTTTTCAATTCTTCTTGGTTATTGACACAGAATTTGAATCAAGCTAAATATAAAAGTGAAAAATACGTTTTACGGATCATTTCTCGAATCTTGAATTAAACCGTCTGAAGCATCGCCCGAGGCCCGGTGAAGAATCCCTCTGAGACCATTTTCTCCGTGGAAAAGACATTTCAAACTACACATGACCGCGGAGATGCCCTCTGGCTGAATTCCCCGGAGTTTGGGTAAAAACTCGATAGTTTTTTCGCCTCGATTCCACTCTGGGATCTCACAAAGTCTCCCACATCAGACGAAATGAACGTAGCATGAGAAAATGACCTTTCTTGAAAAACGTGATTCAATTGTTCTTCAAAAAATGTCCATTATATCGAAAATGGGCTTTCAGCTGTAATATTACGAGTCTCGAAACCACGGTTCGAGTGAAAAAGAATCCGAAGAGTAACACTGGAACGAAGCCAACCCCCTATCATCGGATTACTCTGCTTAATCCATTCGAGCATTCACCCATACATCTGAATGACTGTAGATTAAAAGAATGGTAATCGTAACTCGAACCCTTTGTCCACAGTTTCACCAAACTCTTCTAACGTACCTGGAGGAACGAGTCTGGGAATTTTATTTCTACGTGGCAGACGGTTGGCCGAAACAGTCGCCGATATGTATCCACTTTCCAGGAATGACGCTGTCTGTGAGTATCAATCGTAAAAGTATTTACATCCATTTCTATAAACATTCGAACACGACTCAAAGTCTATTATAGATTTTCCAAGTCTCATTTTGTCGTAATTATTCCGCATTGCTATTTAGATTTTCTGTGCTATCGCTATGCGTCTCTTTACGCCTTAGCTCATGAGGTGATTGGCAATCCGGACATGGCCCAGGGCCAAAATTTTCCACACCCTCGGTAGCTTCGATCGTCGGATTTCTCGACACGTCTGGACTGATTTCTGCAAACGGAAATTGGAATATTATCGCTAGCGAAAATGTACATCGTTACTAATAATACCATACCAGTATCGAGACCTTCTCGAACACAATTTACAAGGCTACACAAAAACACGCGCGGAAAAGGGGGTGAGACTCACCCTTGATACGTTCTATCCGATTGTCCCAAAGCTCAAAGCCCCGACTGTCACTGATACTTATTGACCTGCGCCAGGGTCTGTAGGCCTAGGTGATTCACTCGAATCGCGTCGTGTCGTATGCTACGGTCTAATAGGGTTGGTAGTGAAAATGAAGTTAGTCGTTATCACCTTTCATGGTCAAAGTAACAGAAGAAACGTAAAAACGAAAGAAAGCGCCGCGTTTACGACGTCATGTTTTACATAAATGTAGCTACAGTTGTCTCTATGCAGGCGTAATTCTGGCCGCTCGCTAGTAACGCGGGTTGCCATAATCCAGGAGTGTCGATACGGATGGTGCGGCAGGTACTCCTGACGCATGAGGTGGAGTAGAAATGAGGAACTAGAGTCAAAGCTCATTATTCGGAAGTCGGACACGTATGGTTATTCCCAAGAGTGAAAGGTATACACTATACGGTATTCGGGTAGCATGACGCGGCACGATGGCCCACATCCCGGGCTGGGTGCCTGGCTCATGGCCAACATTTCGCCGAGCTTCCCCCACCCCTTGTCCTGTGTAGAGGGTACGGTATAGAGATCTGCCGTATCCGCAGAGCTATCAGCTTTCCCGAATTCCGCACCCCCTTCCCTAAATTTCCCAAACCCCGGTCGTAATGACACTACAAACTTTACTCGACAATTCCACCTCTTTGTTACTCAATTCCGATAATTACTCGCCTCTCTATTTGTTCAGCTTTGTAGCGGAATACCTTGATCAACGATGAGTGTAGGTTTTGTGTTCTTTCCAGTTGATTGAATCGTTCAGACTCGTTGCCGCAATCGATTTTCAAATTCCTTATCACATTTGTCGAGGTCCGGACGGACGATTTTTCTCAAAGTCGATTAATCGATGAAAATCAATTGATCTCACAACCTCAGATACAGCCAAGATTTAAACGACTGTCAGGAATTCGACTGCATGATCAAATTGTAGGGAGAACTTTTCAAGTATCATGTAACAGATACTCGTGCCTACGTCTTCATCAACGATAGTAACGATGGCGAGACGGCGTTTTCTCTTCGAAAGAAATCATAAAGCTTGATTCGACCTTTATAGGAGTGGGTATTGATCTCTCGAGGCAAGAAGACAGTAGCTATTATTTTCTCAGGCCTAGATTGCAGTCGTCTGGCCCGTTGTAACGAGTCTCTGATCGCGGTGTGACGTTCATCTTGCAGAATGAATGGTCGGAACGTAAAAATGGAACTAAATCATCGTTTTCTTTGTCCCCAGCCACACGGCGAGCTCTACGAAAGCGTCGGTGTATTCTGTCCCGGAGATCGACTGGACTGTCTTCAACTCTTGCGAACCGAAGACGTCTTGGTGGACTGGTCGCGACCGTTGTACATGAACTTCATGCACAGCGGGATAGTCGACGAACTCGTTCGCCTCTACGAAGGAACGGGCTCGGTCGAGCGGATCGTAGGTGACATTTGGGCCTGCGAGGAGCCGGAGAAGACGATGCCGGCGGAGGACGAAGTCTCGGAACCCGATAACGTCAACGTCAGGGTCCGGCCGTTGAGGCCGGAGCACGCCGAAGGCATCCACGAACTCTATCCGGCCAACGACATGGAATGTCGCGAGGTGTTCCTACGGCTGATAAAAACCCTCCCTGCGGCCGGCGTCTTCGACGACGATCGGCTGGCAGCTTGGATGGTGCAGTCCTACTACGGCGCCATGTTCTCGATGCAGACGAGGCCCGAGTACCGAAGGAAGGGTTACGGCACGAAACTGGCCAGGTACTTGACCAAGGCCGTCTCGGACCGCGGCTTCAACCCCTTCGTGGTCATAAGGCCGGAGAACAACGCGAGTCGATGCCTCTACACGAAGCTGGGATTCAGGAAACTGTATCAGACCGCGAGGGCTACTTTCACACCGGAAGGGTGGGAGGAACCGGAAGAGGAAGGGGACGCCGTGCTCAGAGACAATTTGGAGAACGCTGTCAGACAGCTCAAGCAGAGGGTGATCGACGAGGAGGAGATCAGCGAGAGCAACGGACATTTCGATGATCCCGACGAGGCTCGGCTGACGATAGGAACCCCTTCGGAGTCTCCGGGCGATTCTTCGGGCGTTAGAAACTCAAACCAGGAAAAATACGCCTCGGAGGAAGAGGTCGACCCGGGGACCGGCGTCGACGAGCCTAAACTAATCGTTAACGGAGATAGAGGCGTTAGATCGGAGGAGAAGGAGAACCTCGACGAACTAGAGGCGGTGGAGGACAAGGAAGTGATCTGCGCACCCGAGGTCGAGGATAGCAACGAAGGTGATGGTGGAACGGAGTCCAACGGTGGTAGAAACTAATTCTTCGTATTATCGTATATTATATTTATGAAAAATATTAGTAAAGCTCGTATCGACGCACGCGATCTACGATTTAAGAATTAAAAGGAAATTATTAATTAAAATGAAGAAAGACATACAAAATAATTAAACAAAGACACTGGTTTGCAATGAATTTGAAAAAAACAAAAATACGTACCCGCTTGCTTTGACACTTGCGAATAAAAAATCGGCAGCATTCTGAAAGATAGAAAGAAAGAGAAAACAGCAAAAAATACTTTTTCCCATTTCTATATGAAAAAAATAAATTATTGAAATTGAAGTTATCTTATACTTGACATCTTAGAAAAAAAAAATTGGCTAGCCCTAAGGGATTCTATTTTTGAGTTCGTGCGTATTCTCGAGTTTAGTATTGCATATATAGTTATATATAATAATAATAAATTGACCGAGTTGAACGGCGGAATCCCGGCAAACTCATCATATCATATTTAAGACTAGGAATTGAAACGTTGAAATGATCGATTATACGTAGAGTAAATATTTGAATCGCAAAAATTCGTTTTGAGGGATTTATCTACCTCTTTGATAAATAATGGAAGAAAAAAATCTAAGGCTTCTAGGCAATCTTTGGCTTGGCTAATATTTTATTCACACTTCATTATTAAACGATATACTTGCCCACGTATAATTAATCTCTGCTGTATTAATTAATCAAACACAGTTGTGATCTTCGTACAAAATTTACTCTGATAATCAATTGATAAAACATTTATGCTTTTTCTTTTTATTAGCCACGCCACATTACCTAGAATCTGGGTAAATGAAAAATAAAAAAAACTATCGTAATAACTTTACCTTTCAGAGAGAGAGAGAGAGAGAGAAAAAAAAGTGGTAAATGCTCAACGCAATTATGAATTATAACGGACCGAGAAATATCGCACGAATTTGATATAGGTCCTTCGTACTATACATATATAATGAATATATGTATCTAAGATGAAAAAAAATTCGAAGATTAAGCAACAAGATGATGAAAGAGAAGGAAAAAAATATATATATGTAATAAAAATGTAATTTATTGATATTTACCGCGCAGAGGGAGCCCCGCCGCCCTAGTTCGACGTAAGAATTATCTAATTGATCAAATATATAAGGAGACACTAATAAGTCAGTTTAGTCGCGTTAGATAGATAGGTAGATATGTACTTGTATAATTTTTTCTACGTTTTTAGCTATAATATGAATAGAAAATAATGATAATAATGAAATTAAAGAAGACAAAAAAAAAGATCATGATGGTATTATAAATTTATATATATATATAAATATAAATTCGGTGATTGACTGCAGAGCAGCTAGCTATTGAGGCACGTACTTAGGAAAGGGGCCAGGGACGTAGTGGTTTGGGGGACGGATGGGGGGGCACGAGGGGCTCTCCAAAGGCCCCCGTTTTTATTTTAAACTATCGGGGGCCAGCTGTGATACTACCTAACTTAAAAAAAAAAAAACTTACAAAAGCTCTAGTTGAAGTATAATATATACCAAGAGATGAAAATATTATACAGTAAAAAAAAAAGAAGAAAAATTCGCCGTTCTTTCCGGTGTCTAATTATAATAATATAAATTCGTCAACTATAATTACTAGAAGAAGAAAAAAAGAAAAATTCAAGTTGACCAAATTATATGAATTATTTGTAATGATATTGTGGTGATTACGAAAAGATTTAATTGTTACATATTACTATATTTTGTACGAGTTGAAAAGTATGAAGCTTAGAACGACGATACATTTGGTGAATGTATAATAATTATATACAGAATAAATTGTTAGTGATTATGATATACATAATACATACCTCATTCTTGGTAGATGACAAAAAAAAAGAAAAGTAAAGAAAAGAAAAATCACTAATGTTTTATAGTTTAATAGTTTTTTTTAAATACTTTTGAACATATACCTGTGTGTATTGTCAGATATTGTAATTGTATGTGATTTGATTAACGTGCAATTCAACATCAAATTTTTGGTATTACCTCGGATAATCTATAACTTTACGTAACCACCATAAAACATCATGTATAGTGACACCTTTCCAAATTGGAATTATATATTATAATGTAATAACGCGGTTCCATCGAGCAGATCTCTATATTCTCACTTTGTTATCAGTCTGATTACTGTTAATTATAATCAGGGCAAATGAGCTTAACAAGAAAAATAGAAACAAATTTAAAAAAAATCGTATGTGATTATAATAAATCGCGTTCAGAAGCCCACAGCACAATTTCAAATTGATTCGATAAAGTGATAAAATAATTATATTTAATTGTCCAAAAGAATAATAATAATAATATTAATAATATATCATTACGATCATTAAACTATTTGAATTTGACTCGATTTATCGATACTATGTATTTTCGAATAACCATAGCGAATGTATTTAGAAAACCGAATAATCAATCTTCGAATACAGTACAATGAGATATTTGTGAAAGGGTGGAACGGTTGAAAAAAATATAAATAAAAACGTCAACGAACTAACTACAAAGACTAAGCTGTAATAGCGCGAGCTGTAGCTATAGGTAGCTATAGAATAAGTGCTTGACTTGAAAAAAAAAAGAAAAAAAATCCCTTGCAATTAGGCCTAAACACCAAATGAAAGAAAAAAAAAACCGATCAATTATACCGGTATGCCTGTACGTACACATGTAAATATATTCTTCCTTGTACTCGCTGATCCTCCTGCACGTTGCTTCTCTGGCAACACGTTCACGGTTACTCAAATTTCGAGGCTTTTTGTGACATATTTTACTTTCGTAAAAACACCACGAAGAAAAATGACAATTTATAGAAACTCAAACAAAATGTCAATTCATTCGTTTAAAATAATGATACATCGTAATTGAAATCCTTGGCTCGGACAAAATCGAGGAAATAATTAAATGAAATTGATTATTAGTATTGGATTTATTGAAGTTGTTCTGTTTTTATCGGAGTCAATATATAAAGAGCTTCAGAACAAATTATCGATCCCAGAAACGCACAAGTTTGTGCGTTGAAAAATTATCGTTCTTCAAAATAATAATCGCTATATTCCAACGACGGGCATAAGACTTGCTGGAAGATGATATCGTTTGAAAAATTGAACTATACACATATACAGTAAATTTCTTAAATAGTTTGATCTAAAATTCGAGCTTGAATTCGATTATTTTCCGATATATCTGACAATACAGTTGAAATTTCAAAATGTGAAAATGCTAAAAAATATTGCAAAGTGAAGTCAAGTCTTTCCGTAAAAAATGATTATCACCTTCTTTCCTCTGTCAAGGGTCTCCAGTGAACACACACCTTATCCCGAATATGCTTCCCGCCTGATCCAAGGGCTCACCACCAAATGACCTACGATTAATTAATAAATACCAATTGCAAATGAGTCGTGTGTACGATTATTGGTCTGAATGCAGTTTCACATCTGTATCGTGATATTTGTTCCTATAACAAAGACCTGTGATGACAGATGTTAAATTGCAATCAGGTGGCTCGACGATACCCCGAACCCTGTGATTTTTAGGTGCAGCTTCTTCCGCTGGCCACATCCAAAGCAGGGGGTTTGTTGCCAGGTTAATAGGATTTCCCCCAAGATTTAGGCGAATTTCATCGTGTTTATGGGACGAAAAGGGGAAAGAATTGTCCAGGGGATTTTTGAGGGGATTTTGAAATTGCGAAAATACTGCTTTTTAAAATCACTTTTCGAATTGAAAAATTCCCTAATCATTGACACTCCATAGCGAAGACATAGTTCAAGCCTCATTTGATTTTGTGTCGCAGATCTGATGTGCAGACGTATTTTTGTCACATGTCTGACACCCAACTGACAATGAAACGTTGAAATATCAAGTGCAGTGTGGGCTCTCATTACTGCACACTTGTATACCTACGCAACATGCGTGTGAACCTAACGCACACGTGCACGGGTTTAAGGTCGTATTGACCGTACTACTTCGGGATAAGATAAAAATCAGAAAAAAATCAACCACAATCAAGACGATCGAAGTATTAACTTTGAATAATAATAATGCCCAAAAGTTGTCAATGAATTTTTTGAAAAATGGAAAAAAAATCTGAATTTTGGATATGTTTTTGTGATAACGATGTAGATTACAATTCCGAAGTTTCCGGAGGGTGGAACAAATAGTTTCGTAAATACAGCCTTTGCAAATTTTCGAAAACGGAAATTTCAAAATAGTGAAAAAATTCTTTAAAAATGCATGTGTATTCAGAAAAATTGCGGCATTCATTTGAGATGAAAAAAAATAACGTTACCAGAGAATTTGTTAAACAATATTTTGTCTAAACAATTTATTGATAACTTTCGGGCATCATTATTATTCAAAGTGAATACTCTTATCATCTTTATCTTTTTTCCGATTTTTATCTTATCACGAAGTACTCAATTTGCCGACGAGAATCATTTTTTGGTTCAGATTGTACGGCCAATACATCCTTAAACGTCGGTTACAGGTTGTCCGCCCCGACCGCCCCACGATTTTCGTATCTGGGTCCTCCTCTCTGGGATATCAGGTGTCTCTGTCCTCCGTTTCGCAGTTTTTGGTGTCTTGGTCCATCACTTCTCCTGCGGAGGATGCGAACACCGAGAGCTACGATGCGAATGGTCTAGACACCGGAAACTACGGAGTCAGGGACGTGGACGAGCACAACCACGATCCTGTGGACCTCTATAGAGCGAATGACCCCGCAGAGCGGAAATCCTAGACATCGAATACTATGACATCCACGACCGGCAGTACATGAAGGATCTTGAAGACCTGGGGACCTGTGTGACCTTGAGGACGTCAAAACATCACCCTACATCACTGGTGATTATACCTATTACGGATATTGAACGATGAAACGAATTTATCTGAAGTGAAGTTCTATCGTAATTATATGAAGTCTTGTTCTTTGAGATCGTTCCCATTAAAATTGACAAAAATGCGGCCATTTCAAAATGAATTGTCAAATTGAGGCTTCTTCTGGAAAATGTAAAATTTTCAAGTGCATCCGCTTACATTTTTATTTTTATATTCGATCCTCTTATTATACAGAAATTTGAGCATATAATTAATTTATTCTAACCCCCGGTCGGACGACACGTTTGCGAACCGAAGTAGCATACGCCCGAGCAGCAATCTGAGTGGAAGTAACACTGATATCATAGTCAAGAAAACTGTTAAACTGCAGTTGATTAATCGGTAACGTAGTCATGGCTACGGTTTAATAAACCGTGTAAAATAACCCAGCTCAGAATAATAATTCATCGTCAAGTGTCTACAAATGCGACAAAACTGGAGAGAAAAAAAACGAAACAAAAAAAACATCACCATCCATCCTCGTTGTTTTGTTCGGCGAACATTCAATGCCAAGAGTATTTTCATTTGAAATTCGTAAATATGGATTCTACACGTATTTTTTTTCTTGTTTTATATATTAGTAGTTTGCAAAAAAATAATTAGGGCAGATTTTTTCCTTTTACAGTTTAAAAAAAAAATTGACGGAAAAACAACGGATCGAAAATTACTACGTTGTGACGTCACCCATACCAAGGAATATCTATATATCACTGTTGGAAATAATCTGTGTGAATGTTAAATTTTTTGCGTGTTAAAATTTTTGTGTCAAGTTTAACTATCCTTTTGAGTCGCTTCAACATTCGCGAATTATGTCAATGCATCAAAAAGTGTTAAAGCCAAATGTAACACGAAAGCCGCTCATTTTAACACAAAAAACTCGTTCGCTCCTTAATGGATATGAAAAATGTTAAATTTGTGTTGTTTCGTCCACAAAACACACCATTTTATGTAGAAATGTACTACTAACAAATGTTGAAATGATAGTAGAACAAAAATGGGCACCGTCGTCGCATTTTGCCTGTTACTACGTGTCGTGCACGGTCTTCTCAACTCAACAATTCGATTTTCTGCGAAAATCTGTGAAAAATGTGCTACGCTAACTCAATTTCATTAACTGTACATCTGCAGAAATGATATAAAGGAAAAAGTTGTGTCTTTTATTAAGCGATGGTATAGCGTAGTGGTTAAGGCGTGCGACTCGTAATGCGAATACCGGTGAGCATCCCGGTTCAAACCCCGGCTAGGATTAGGAATTGCGAAATTTATCACTGCGAACTCGAAATGCGTTTTTCTTCACATGTATGTTTGAACGTGCATCAAAATATCCTTTACTAGTAATATCTAACAGCGTGAGCATCGAAATTAATTTCAATTTTAGTTCCAGCCATTTACTTATGCATTTTCCACGCATATTGAAAGTTGAAACAACATACCATTTGACATTATCGTTCTGTGCAGTTAACTCAAAAGTGCAGTGTTAAAATTACAAAACAATATGTTGAATTTGTGGGGCGGGTTTGAAATTCCGAATCGTAAATGCGCCGACGGATTGAAACGCCGATTTTTTTCGAAACGAGTTCAAATATTGCAGAAATTTAAAAATCCGGAGTTCCGCGAAGCAAAAAGGTAATAATCCGAATCTAATGAAACTGACAGACTAAATTCTGGTCCGAAAAAATTCAATCCCGCGTCCAAAACGCGCGATTTCGTGACCAGAAGTGGCCTGCCGTACTCAGAATGCCTTTTTCTACTTCCTCGGACTCTTCTGGTCACAAGTTCGCTGACTTTGGTTCGAAAAAATTCAATCCCGCGTCCAAAACGCCCAATTTCGTGACCAGAAGTGGCCTGTCTTACTAAGATTGCCTTTTTCTACTTCCTCACACTCTTCTGGTCACAAGTTCGCTGACTGTGGTTCGAAAAAATTTGAATGGGAAAAAAAAAATTTAATCGCGCGTCCAAAACACGCGATTTCGTGAGCAGAAGCCGATCATCGTACTCAGACGGCCTTTTTCTACTCATCTACACTCTTCTGGGCACAAGTTCGCTGACTTTGGTTCGGAAAAAATTTGATCGCGCGTCCAAAATACGCGATTCCGTGAGCAGAAGCCGATCATCGTACTCAGACGGCCTTTTTCTACTCATCTACACTCTTCTGGTCACAAGGTCGCTGACTTTGGTTCGAAAAAATTTGAATAAAAAAAAAAAAATTTATTCACGCGTCCAAAATACGCGATTTCGTGTCCAGAACCCCTTCATCGTACTCAGACGGCCTTTTCCCACCTTCCTACACTCTTCTGGTCACAAGATCGCTGCGACTTCGGTCCGAAAAAATTCAATCCCGCGTCCAGAACGCCCGATTTCGTGACCAGAAGTAGATTGTCTTACTCAGAATGCCTTTTTCTACTTCCTCACACTCTTCTGGTCACAAGTTCACTGACTTTGGTCCGAAAAAATTCAATCCCGCGTCCAAAACGCCCGATTTCGTGACCAGAAGTGGCCTGTCTTACTCAGATTGCCTTTTTCTACTTTGACGGCAACCCGCGTTTCAAAATTCCAATTTTTATTAAAATGTTTGTGCTCAGTTTTTTTTATTTGGATTTCAGAAAGGGGTCGTAAAAGTCGTTTAGTTTGAGAAAATATTCATGATATCTATTAAAAAATTTGTTTTCTTTTGAATTAGCCCTTATATCCTTTCCCCTAGAGTAAGGAAAATGTAAGTGTTTCAGCCGGAGGAACTGACGTTTAGGGGTCGAAACCCGCAAGAAAACCCATTAAAATATTTTTTTTTTTTTTTCAATATGTTCTGTGATCCTATCTCAAAATGTGATGATCTAATATATTCTGGTTGAGAGATCTAAAAAATCTGTGGGATTATTGAAAATATACTCCGTTTCAGCCAAAATGAGTCTTTCGGGAGAATCAGCCATACAGGGTCTTTTAGTCGATGCGCACCATGTAGACTCCTTACTGATTGTTGGTGACCAATCACGCATTCTGAGCAACAATACCAACAATGCCCACATGGTTGGTTTTGACACTCAACTTATAACACAGCGATTAAATCAGAATCAGTTAGTAAAGATTTAAAAAAAGGTCTGCGTACGACGCGTTACGAAAGTAACAACAATGCGGATGACAAAAGATTGCAGAAAACAAGAGATGGCAAAAGACGAAAGATGCAAAAAGATTATGGATTGTCGATATGTCATATTGTGTCCGATCCAAATGTATGGTTAATCCGTCAGATTGTCACCTATCATCCGTCTGTGAGACTTAGAATTTCTAAAATCTTTATTCCAAGCGAATCCAAATCAAAATACGACGGATACGAATATATATGAAAATGCAATAAGAACGAGAAAACAGTCGACATTTTTAATGCCTTCAGAGGCTGCAGAGGTCATACCAATATAAATGTTGCAAATTCGTGTGAAACGGATTGTCGAACATCCGTGTCCACCCGCTAGTTAGGGGAGCGTGGTCCGAAACCGACCGGCCAAAAAATCGTGGTCCGAAACATTCTTTCCATTAGGCGGTCGGTTTCGGACCACGCTACCCTAATACAGTTTGCAGTAACGAAAGATCCGCAAACAGGTGTGAGAATCTTCCAAGCATCCTGTTTCGTGCAAGCATTACAGCTCTGTAAAAAGCACCGTTAAACTTCGAATAGCCTATCCACCGGTTGGGTGCAATAAAAAAAGTCAGTGTTACTTTATGTCCCACGATTCTCGTGAGTCGCCTGATAATTGTTCGAGGACGGATTCTGATTATCTTCCACGCGTGTTTATTCGCAAACGCTAGCACTGCAGCCCTAATTAACGGAAGTCTCGATACAGGTGCATATGTTTCGCGCAGATCACAGAAATTTCTGTCTTTAAATCCTCGAATTACGATTCGAGCTTTCTTTTCTTCCCTTCCATCCGCATCTGATTTTCTTTTGAACGCCCAACGCGAGTCTAGAATATTCGGTTTATTTCCCTTTGTATCTATTATGAATCAAGAGACTCGGTAGAGTCTCGAGCCAAGTACATTAAAAAAAAATTTTTTACGCGCGAGAGACTCAACGGCTCTATATACCCGAGCGAACTCTGTTTCGGCCGAACGGCAAATTTTTAAGTCGTGTTTATTCCGTCTTCGTGACAAATATCGCTTTGGGCATGCAAGATTCTGAATCTGGATTCGAAAAGCTCTCATTTAAGCCCAATTTGACCGTAGTCAGTTGACTGAGAGCTTAGATATGATTAATTATAGATTTCTGATACCCCGTTTCATCGCCAATTTCATTTCCTCCTCCAGTCGTTTCAAGGTCGTTTCAAATTCTGAATATATAAACTATAGAAGGGATAGTTCGAGTAATAGGGAAGTTACATGGTGCTGAAATACCACAGAGTTTTCGATCTTTATAGTATAATACGTACAAACAGACGAAACAACATTGTCTATGGCCGTCAAGTTAGCCGTCATTGGCCGTCGTTCCATGGGTGCGTTCGTAAAGTCTACTCAGTCCGCGGTTCGCATTGGCAATTGGTTCATTCTTTTGAACTCAATGTCACAATTGGTTATCAAGGTACGTTCCGCGGACTGAGTAGACTTCACGAACGCACTCCATGTCGGCTGCTAGTGCGGCTGCTAGATTGAGTGAGGTTAGATTCTGCTAGGTTGACGAAGCGGTCAACAAGATTTTTTATTACGAATTCGCGTATGTTAATTATTGTTACCGCTGGACATATTATAATAATGTGACATTATTTACGACTTATTTATGATGGGATAAGAAATAATTAAATTTATGATTCTCCACTGAAGTGGATATATGATTTCTAAGAGAATGAGATAAAGTCATTGAAATTTGGTAATACATAACCTACGGGATTGATCGTGCTATATTGTAATTGACGATGTTGAACGTTCACATCATGCTCTGTGTTGTGTAAAAATATTAATTCGGACGAGCGATATATTTATAATATGCGACGAGTCCTAAGGAATAACAGACGTATATCTCGGCGGACAGTCTAGAATAAACGTAACTCAGAATACGCTTGAAGGCGATTATGGAGCTCCGTACACATTTCCTACACGGTTTCAGGAGTTACGTTTTAGTTCTAAACTGTCCACCGAACACGTCTGTTCCTGCAGAACTTATTGATATGAGCAATCGTTCAATTGTTTTGGTTATATTTTTCCACGCCTAGTTCTAGCTCCACAGAGAAAATGTGTACGCTGCAGTATGCTCCGGAGGTTTTCTTCAATGACTTAGCTTTCAATTTTGACGTTACGGACAGCTCTTGGAGCACTCTAGTAACACGACATCAAATCATCGGATTCTGACTATAAGAATACCTTGGTGGACCGGATGGAACGGACGAATCTTGCCATGCAATCTAATAACAGAAGTACTATCTTGGAAGACTTTATTGAGTGTTTATCGATACTTGTTCATTGATTTTGATATTTCCATACTATTATTATTTTTGTAGGAGATTAAAAAAACATTATACTGGAGCATGGCAGGATACGGATTTCCACTTATGCTGAAGTTCATTGTCGGACAATTTGAAATGTATTCATCCAGCCAGCGTATTCACTTAAGGGAAGACTTCGGTTAAATTTAGAAAGTCGCTATAAGATGTGATATAGAAAAATCCTCTCAGCAGTTTTTGAGTAATGGTAGTACAGACGGTGAAAAAAAATTTCAGCCTTCTGCAATGAAAGTTTGAGTGCAAGGAACCTTGCGGAGAAGATTTTGCCCACCGCTACTAAAATTCCCTGCGTCTACACTTTCACCGCAGAAGGCTTGAATTTTTTTTACTCACACCCCATACTGCCATAATTTCAAAATTACTGAGCGGACTTGTTTATACACCTCTTTTTAATATTTTAAGAACTAAAAAACCTATTACTGCCCAAAATTTCATCGAAGTCTCCCCTTAAAAACGGGAACCTTCAGTATTAACTCAATTATTATCACATTCTCGGTACATGTTTTCTACCAAAAATCAAACACTGATATAAGTATTCTGTGCAACGACTGCGTACTGAGTAATATTCATAGAAATGAATGTGAAAATACTGACAACCGAATTAGTGTGGCGAGTGAGGAACATCAGAAGCCCTATCGAGTGAGCGTAGCGTACGAGACTAAAACAGCGACTGAATCGAAATTCTGCAAAAAGTAGTGATATCCCCCCAAAAAGCACCTCTGGTGCAAAAACCTTCCGCCAAGTACATT
>JAFFZH010008478.1:0-10239 GCA_018420115.1 Euura saliciscinereae | reverse complement strand
TATCGTGCCTTGAATGCTCGGACGATTCCAGATCGATACCCGGTTAAGAACATCAGGGATTTCTCGTACAACATAGTCGGTTGTACAACATTTTCAGTCATCGATCTGATTCAGGCTTATACACAAATCCCAATGGCTCCGGAAGACCGCATCAAGACGGCAATAACTACTCCATTTGGAGTTTTTGAATTTCTCTACATGCCATATGGATTAAGAAACGCTGCACAGACCTTCCAACGTTTCATGGACGAAGTGCTCCGCGGATTAGAGTTCTGCGTTTGTCACATAGACGACATCCTGGTTTTTTCTCGAACTCCAGAAGAACATGAGGATCATCTACGCACTATATTCCAGCGCCTATCAGACTACGGTATCCTGATCAATCCCGCCAAGTGTTCCTTCGGTAAAACCGAAGTAGCCTTTCTAGGACACACGGTCACTCCTTCTGGAATCAAGCCTCTCACCGAAAAGGTCGCTGCAATTCAGAACTTCCCAACGCCACAGACGGCTAAACAACTCCGTCGGTTCCTGGGAATGTTCAATTTTTATCGAACCTTCATCAACAACGCCGCAGCTCTTCAAGCACCGCTGGATTCAGCCCTCAGCGGCCCTAAAATGAAAGGTTCGCGACCAATCGACATGACGCCAGAACGTCTACAGGCTTTCGACCAGTGCAAAGCAGCACTCTCAGCTGTAGCTCTGCTAGCACATCCGGACATGTCTGCACCACAGGCTCTTTTCACTGACGCTTCAGATAAACAAATCGGTGGTATTGCTCAGCAATATGTCAACGGAAAGTGGCAACCACTCGCTTTTTACTCCAAAAACTAACGGATAAACAGACAGAGTGGAGTCCCTACAACCGTGAGCTATACGCCATCTACAAGTCCGTGAAATACTTCAGTTTCTTGTTCGAAGGTCGTCCGTTCACCATCTACACGGACCACAAGCCTATAACTTATGCCTTCCAACAGAAGTCCGAATCAAGTCCTCCACGCCGACGAGAGTGGTTAGACCTAATCGCTCAATATTCAACGGACATCCAACACGTGAGTGGCAAGGACAATGTAGTGGCAGATGCACTGTCACGTTCAGACGCCGTAACAACTCCAGTCGATTATCTGACTCTCGCTGCATCCCAGGCTGAAGACGAGGAACTTCAATCTCTACTTCGTCAAGACACAGCACTGCAGCTCAGTGAGATTCCACTACCTGGCAGTGACACCTCGTTGCACCGCCCACGACCATTCGTCACAGCTCCCTTCCGACGACAGGTGTTCAACACTCTCCATGGTCTCAGTCACCCAGGTACTAACGCTACGGTGAAACTAGTATCGCAACGTTTCGTGTGGCCGAGTATGCGTAAGGATTGCCGCACTTGGACTCGGGCATGCATACCATGCCAACGCTCCAAGGTCACCAGGCATACACGCGCCCCTCTCGGTACCTTCGACTTACCACCGTCACGTTTTGCCCACGTTCATATCGACATCGTTGGTCCACTTCCACCATCATCAGGCTACCGATACTGTCTCACGGCTATCGATCGATTTACTCGTTGGCCCGAAGCAATTCCCATGGAGGATATCACTGCCGAAACTACTGCAAAAGCGTTAGTTTCTGGATGGATATCACGATTCGGAGTTCCACAAAGGATCACCACGGATCGTGGCCGACAGTTTGAAGCCCACCTATTTCGAGCTCTCGCTAGGCTCATCGGTTTCAAACAATCCCGGACTACCGCGTATCATCCCAGCGCTAATGGCATGGTCGAACGATTGCATCGACAATTGAAAGCTGCGATCATGTGCCACGCAGACGAGTACTGGACTGACGCCTTACCTTTAGTCCTACTCGGAATACGCGCAGCTTGGAAGGAGGATCTACAAGCCTCATCGGCTGAACTCG
Source organism: Euura saliciscinereae (assembly GCA_018420115.1). NCBI lineage: Eukaryota > Metazoa > Arthropoda > Insecta > Hymenoptera > Tenthredinidae > Euura > Euura saliciscinereae. The sequence goes on along the minus strand of JAFFZH010008478.1, from coordinate 8,331 downwards.
TATACGGCGAGCCCCTTCGCCTACCCGGCGAATTCCTCGCACCGAACTTACAGCCTCCGGCCGACATCTCCGATTTTACCGCCCGACTCCGGCGGATTATCACCCAGCTGCAGCCGCAACCTGCATCCCGGCACACGCTTCCGACCACTTTCGTTTTCAAAGACCTTGCAACCAGCCCGCAAGTTATGGTACGCGACGATACAGTTCGTGGCGCGTTACAGCCACCATATACTGGACCATACCCGGTCATCCGACGTGACGAAAAAACCGTCACAATCCAGCGCCGTGGAACCGAAGACACCTTCAGCATTGATCGTGTCAAGCCCGCCTACATTCTTTCTGACAACGCTCTTGCGGTTCCACCGAATCCAACAGCGCGTCCATTCATCAACGCAACACCACTTCAGACTGCACCGACGCAGACAGCAAATCGTGCCCCGGAACCAGGTACTCCAGAACGTGCACCTGTCTTCACCAGATCCGGACGTCGCGTACGATTCAGAGAAATATTCTCTCCCTGACTCAATATCTCAGCAGGGGGGTGGTGTGGTGAACGCGCAGCACATGCTTCGATAGTTCGAGACTCAGCGCGCGCCTACCGCTAGACGTTTCGCCATGCATCGAGAACGAGGCACGCGAACCTTCTCGTTGCAACCGGAGCGCGCTGGACGCGAGGGTCTAGCGTCACGCCGTGCGGCGCGTCCCCCACCACTCAGCGTAACGCCGCGTACGTTCCAGAAAAGGGCGCGAGTATTTAAACCGAGCGTTCACGCGCCTGACCAGTCATTCTATCTCGCGACTTCAACTCGTCAACTTCAGTCAATTCCCAGTGCAATTCTCAGTGCAATTACTCACCGCAATTATCAAAGTATTAAGTAATACTCTTGTACTTGATTGTATTAGTGATAATAAATAATCAAAGTTTGTTTAGTTAGTTTGTGTGTATAACTCATCTTACCCACAACTACAGGGCAATTATTTACGGGCCGAAGAATTGTATCGACGGGCATATCCATATCGTCGTCACCCGTCACGGCAGACACTCCAATGCCTCGAACGGAGAGCGAGGGCAGGTCAGATGATCCGCCTCCGCCAACGTTATCCAAATGTTATTAATGATTTTGATGGCCCGCGTGCGGCTCGAAACATGGCTATTTTAGCTATGATGGCAATCGATAATCATTTGAGTGTTCGAGTGATCTCAGAACGATTGGGGTTTCCCAGATCCACAGTCCATCGAGTTTTGAGAGGTGCCAGACTCCACCCGTACCGAGTGCAATTTCACCAGGCCACGCCTAATCCTGATCCGTTGCGAAGGATGGCGTTTTGTCGGTGGGCATTGAGACGAATCGACCGATTCCGATACTTTTTCAGGTACGTTATGTTCAGTGACGAATCCACATTCAACAACCGAGGTCAGGTAAATCGTTGGAACTTCCGGTATTGGTCTGATCATAATCCACATTGGGTAAGACAGGTCGATCACCAGCATCGGTGGAGTTTGAATGTTTGGTGTGGCATCATCAACGGGCAAATTATTGGTCCCTATTTCTTTGAGGGAAGTTTGACCGCTGTTCGTTATCTTGATTTTCTGCAAAACGTCCTTCCACTTTTGCTGGAAGATCTTGATTTAGCTACACGTCAACAAATATGGCTTCAGCACGACGGTGCACCCGCCCATTGGGCTCGTATTGTTAGACTTCATCTGAACGCAACATTCGGTCAACGGTGGATTGGTCGAGATGGTCCCATCCAATGGCCTCCAAGGTCACCGGACCTTACCTCTCCAGATTTTTTCTTGTGGGCTTACCTCAAAGACATTGTCTACCGCCAAGCTCCAACAACAAGGGAGAACATGAAGCAGCGGATAAGAGCTGCCTGCTGTGCCATCCCAAGAGATGTTCTTTTACGAACAGTTGATGGTTTTGAGAGGAGAGTGAGGGAATGTTTAAACATGAATGGCGGGATATTTGAACACCTTTGAGAAGTATTCAGAGTACACTCACATGGAGGGTTTGGAGTCGAAAAATACTGCGGAAGTGACGAGCCGCAGAGATCTGATCCGTGTGAGTGTTCACACGCATGCACGCACGCACGCATGCATGCATGCATGCAGCGATACACACACACACACACACACACACACGCCAAACATTGACAATTGTTAATAACAATTGAAAATGTTTCCTACAAAAGTTGTTAGTTTTGACCTGACAGATTTTTTGTTCAACAAAAAAAGTCATGTTCCCATTAAAAAAAAACATGTTTGTCATCTTTACGCCGCCATTTGTTATTATAAAAATTTGAAAAAATTGTTTTTGAACGTCCCCCTCCGTACCCTAAAAGTTTATTATTACTTAGTACTCGATCCGAGCAGTACTTTCCGAGATAAATCAGGTGTAAGATTAAAATGGGACACCCGGTATAACCTTAACTTAACAACTTACATAAACTAAAAACATGCCGTACATAACTAAAGACAAAAGAAAAGAAAAGAAAATAAAAGAAAAGAAGACAATAACTGCTCAATGTTAGGTTACTCGGACCTGGTCCCACATTAAAAAAAATGACCCATCAGTTGATCAGTTGATCGGTCGTTTCATATAAGGTAATATAAAAAAGACACGTTACATAATATATGATATGGCCTAATAAATATATATATAAACATAATAAATAAACACAATTTAATTTTGATCTGTCGATTGCACAAGCCAATTCTTAAGGTTAACTTTCGCACATTTGCTGTTTGCATCCATTACTTTTAAGGCTTTCGGGAGGCAGTTGTAAGTGGTGGCTGCATTGAATGCGTGACACTTTTGTCCGACCGATTTTGTGCAGTGAGGGATTGTTACCGTTGCATTCCTACTAGTTCTTGTCGTGGTTTGGAACTCTGTTCTTAGCTTTTCGAAATTATGAAGTAAAGAGCTCAAAGTGAATTGAAGCTTGATCGTGAGTAGCTTGTCGGAAGGTAGGATGTCTCTAATTTCGTCAGTTTTGCGTCTGCCGTAGATGATTTTTAACGCTCTGTTCTGCAAGGATTGTAGAGGCGCTATAACATTATTGTAGGCTCCTCCCCACGCTACGATACCGTAAAAGATTCGGGAACAAAATAGTGCATGGTAAATTAGTAGTAGTTGTCCCCGGTGCAGAATGAAACTTAGTTTTCGGAATATGTATAAAAGGAATCTAGTGCTCTTCATGACTTGCTTGACATGATAGTCCCATTTCAAATGGCAATCCACTTTCAGTCCTAAATATTTGGTATGCGTGACCCGAACTATCTCCATGCAATTACATTCTTCTTCGTCAACGCAGCCCGCTCGGTGGACCCTAATTCTACAATCGGCCGGTAGCTTGTCCCTATAGTTGGAAAAGGTGACGAACACCGTTTTCCCCAGGTTCAGCGATAACTGGTTTGCGTTTAGCCATCTCCACACTAAAGCAAGTTTGTCCTGTGCTTGTTTTCTCACGCTATCCCAGCTGTGATCTGAGCTTAATATGACTGTGTCATCTGCGAAAGAGACTATCTCTCCTTCTGGGAGAGAGTTGAGTAGGTCGTTAATGTAAATTGTGAACAGAATCGGCCTTAGGACTGTTCCTTGGGGGACGCCGGTTTTGACGACCCTCTCATCGCTCTTGACTTTATTCACTATTACTGCTTGTGTCCTATCAGATAGGTAGTCTCTCAGCAGATTGTTCACTGTGCCCCTGAAACCCAATTTATCCAGCTTACGAACTAGGAGGTCATGGTTCACCGTGTCGAACGCCTTAGCTAGATCCAAAAAAATTGCTATAGTCGGCAAGCTTCTGTCCAGCTTCCCATATAGAAAACTGGTCACATAGGCAAGGGCGTCACTGGTCGACATTTTGGCTCTGAAGCCATACTGCCTTTGTGATAGTGCATGGTTCTTTTCAATAAAACTTTGCAACCTAACTTTAATCGTTTTCTCAAAAATTTTGGCTAGGTTGGAGATTAGTGAGATAGGGCGATAATTGGAGGCCACATGCTTGTCTCCTGATTTGAAAAGTGGGATAATTTCGGCTTTTTTGAAATGCATCGGGCAAATTCCGGTGCTTATTGAAAGGTTTGCAATATGTGCGATTGGGTTAGCGACGTGTTCGACTAGACATTTAAGGACGGGTACAGTAATTCCGTCGACTCCCCCCGCCTTACTAGCATCCATTTTGTTAATGGCAGAGACTATTTCCTGCGTGCAAACCGGGGCTAAGAAGCACGAGTTCATTGTCTGAGACTGTTCCACTGGTTTGAATGCAGGCTCATGCTGAATTTCTGCAGCCATTTTTTCCCCAATTGTACTAAAAAAGGTATTTAAACAATTTGCTACACCAGCTGGGTGCTCGAGCTTAGCTTGATCGTCCCAGAGGTACTCTATATTTAGTGTTTGTCCCTTTTTTATATTTCCCATCTTCTCGTTAACGAAGTTCCATAATGCCTTATTGCTAGAACCGACGCTTTTAAGAACTTCGATGTCATGCAGTGCTTTCGCCTTTTTTAGTAACCTGTTTAAACAGGCGGAGTAATTTTTTTATGTATTGCGCAGTCCTTGGTTGCCAGGGTCGCCTTTTAGGCATTTTGAGAGAAATTTCTTTGTGTTGCATGATTTAATCAGGCCCTTGGTGATCCAGTTACTTCTAGCTTTATCATTATTGGTTCTCTTAATAATACGACTAGACTTATTAATTAACTCCGAGATAATACTCACTAATTTATTTGTACATATATTTACGTCAGAGAGGTTCAAGAGTCCATCCCAGTGTACCGAGTTGCCCAATCGGGCTAGTTTCTTGAAGTTAATTGACTTCTTGGTATTTGGCTTGCTTTTTACCGGTATGATGCTAGTGCAGATGTCCAGCGCCGTTAGGTAATGGTCTGTCATCTCTAGCTTTAGCAGGAAGGAGGACATTTTGAAAGTACTAGATTTTGCAAAGATGTGATCTATACATGTGCCGCCTTGGGGGTTGGCTCTTGTAACCTCACTGATGTATGACTTATAACCGAATTCGCTGAAGGAGTTGCTATAATCCTCGCTTTCCCTAGTAGTGACTATAGTGTCCAGATTTATATCACCAAGGATGGCGTGGCTTTCAAAATTGGTGCAACGACTTAGGTAATCGTGAAGGTCAGAAACAAACTCCATTTTGCAGTTTGCATGAGGCCTATAGATGGCCGTTATGCAGAAAGAACGGTGGTTTCCGCAGTCTACCTGCAGCTCTAACGCTTTGATCTTGCCAATAAAAATCTCTCTAGATGCACAACGTAGTGAGCATTTCACGTATGCTACTACGCCGTCCGCTGGGCTCAGGTTTGAGGTCGCGTGATGCATGTAGTAGCCTGGGATATGGTGGAAGTCTCCGTGGAAACTCCAGGTTTCGGTGCAGATGAAGACATCAGGTTTCTTTTTCAGTGTTTCAATGAGCACGCATAGCTCCTCGTAATGTTTGTCCAGGCTTCTAATGTTCAAGTGCGCGACCAGCAGGCCACGGGTGTTGTCGATCTTGGAGTTGAAATCTGCGGCGTCCTCACACGTTACCTCGGGTATACTGCTGTGCCAGCCGTTGCTTAGTCCTGTCAGCTCTTCTTGCCGATTACCGGTAATTTCGGTCTGAATGGATAGTTCGTTGTCGCTATTACCATCTCCAGCCTGGCTTTATAGGTTTCGCAGTTGGATATGTCGTGAGCAGCGTGGTCGGTTTTCCTTCCAAGCTTAGGGTTTCTCTCGTTTGCTGTAATGCAATTTATGCATGATGTTTTTCCCTTGTCGTCACAATTAACAGTCTCGTGATTCCCAGCGCAATGGCCGCATGCAAAAGCTTCGCTGCGGCAGTTTTTCCCACTATGTCCATAGCCTCTACATTTCCAGCATCTTGCTAGGTTGAAGTCGTTATAGACTCTACAGCATTGGCATCCTATGTAAATCTTTTCTGTGGTCATTATTTTGACATACGTGTCCTGATTGACCTCCACGATCAAAGTTCTTGATTGTACCTTGGCTCTCCTATCCCCTTGTTGTTGATATTGAGCAGCTGTCTTTTTGCTCGTGTATGAGTGGATTAGTTGGATGCCGTTTGGATCTTCAATGCCGTTTCTCGTGGTAATGTCCTGTAACAGGTCTTCATTCGGTAGATCGCTTTCAATGCCGACGATCTGCAACCTCGGGGGTTTTAGCGTTTGCTTGGTGACCTGAAACTGTTTGCCCAACCGATTTGTCAGCGTTTCCTGTACTGACTTGGCACCGCTCACATGGTTACATTTGACTGCTATGGAACCGTCCTTTCGCTCCGACAGGCCTTTTATTTGAACAGCTGTGGTTTTGGTCAGTTCTGTTTGAAGCACTTTTAGGTTGTCCCGGTTGTTGCTTAGTGGTTTAAGTATTAGAGTCTCGGTTTGAGCCTGTGCCTGGGTAGCATTTACCTTCAGAGCGCTAGCGTATGATCCGTTGTTACCTCTTTCCAATAAGGCTATCATGTTTCTAAGCAACTGGTTTTTTTCTTGGAGCTCACCGTTCAGGTCGCGTAACAACTTATTTTCTGTGTGCAAATGTTTGTCCTTTGTCTGAGACACTGCCAACCCCACGCCTTCTTCATTGCAATTTTTACAGTAGAATTGCAGTATTCTCTTTTGTAACAATAGCACTTTTACCTCAGAAGCGCTGAGGTCTCCACAGGGTTTACAGACTCGCTTCCCACAGGCGTCGCACGCGAAGCACTGTCCCACTGCTTTACAGGTGTCACACGCCATTTGAGGTTATGTTCACCACACGAATTAGGAAACATATACCCTTCACAAAACATCAGATTATTTGATTGAGTGATACTGTTGTTATTAACAGGAATTCGTTGTGAGCACTTGCAAACTTTTGCCTACTTTTACTATTGCCGCGGCTTTGAGTTTTATAAATAGATATGCGACAGACACCACTGACGATGTTTCGCATCCGCCATTTTTCGATTTTTTGTTATAACTGTATGAATAAATAATTTTATTTCTGAAGACGGCCCTCTTCATGGGCCGAAACGTCGATTGAAGGATGTGTTTTTATTGACCTGTGATACCAAAAAACGAAACAAATATCCACGACAAGGTCAAAAAGGAAAAAAGAAGTTTTTATCATTCTTCATTCTACCCCCGGTTTATGACTGCAAGAGCTATGGATTCGATTTTCCAATCTAATTCATAGTCATTTGTTGCCGCCTATAGAATTTTTTATCGTACTATCTGGTTCATATTTATGTCCACTTGCCTGGACACATATTGAGACGTTTTCTAATAACCACTGGAGACATTATAAATGAGATGTCTTCTGAATAACCTATAATATCCATATAAATATAAAATCAAAGAGATCTTACTGTAGGACTATGCACTGCAGAGACTATAGTAGAGACCGACGGTATACTGTAGGAGCAGGATACTATAGCATACTGAGAAATTAGAATCAAAACAACACACACACTTAGCTGAGGTATACGTAAAGATACACGCACACCGTAGAAGGTATAGGGTCACTGGCCTGATCTCGAAGAGCTAGGTAAATTCACGATATTACGAATATTAGAAACTGAATATAGGGTTATAACCCAGAGGAATATTAATAATTGTAATAATGAAAATTAATTGAAAATGTTATGTCGAAATGTAAAATGTAAATTGATGAAGGAATTATAAAATAAACGAGTATTTGGAATTGAAGAAGTTCCGCGAAACGCCGTGGCGTGGACACAGCGGCGCTGCGGACACACCACGGTGTGACGTCACAGAATAACGAGGCACGGGCACTCCATGGTCCGCGTCGAGTGAATAAAAGGGCGTGCGCAGAGTCGTACGGTCTGGTAGTCAGCCAGCAGGAAGGCGGGTAGCACCAACCCTCACGAGGTACCGGTGAAACCCAATCTCCAAATAGAGCCAAGGCTCATTAGCAAATTCAAGACTTCAAATCACTTAATTCCGAGTCATATACAGGAAGGCCGGCATTACCTACCCTCTCAGAGGTTCCGGTAAAAACCTAATATCCGAAATATGAAGATATAAAATCAATTCGTTGTTAGAATCATTTCGAATCACTGTAAATAGCACTTCACTTCCAAATTTTATACTAAAACTAAAAACTGCTTTGTTTGCTTCTACCTGCTTCATCCCAACCTTACCTATTCCAATGAGTAACTATCTACGGGTCTAAGTACCAATCCGGTGGATACTCATCCTTACATCACAATTAATAAATTAAGTAGCAAATAGGTAATGGATTCGACACCTGCTTCAGTAGCCCTAATGTAAATTCAAATAATTAAATTATACATACAAAAGTA
>JAFFZH010008477.1:0-10151 GCA_018420115.1 Euura saliciscinereae | reverse complement strand
TTTTCTATGGGTTTCAACCGGAAATCTATCCACATTTTTAACAGGGCCCCTTTTGGGTGGGCCTCTCTTGAAAATGTATCGTGTATCCTTGGATTACACTGAGCACAAAAGTGTTACTCGTAATATTTCGCCATTCGGATTCGAACAGTCTGAGTCTGCCTGCTATAGGTTCTTTACTTACACCTATCTCTCTCGGCGTGATGCATCGCTGCCCTTGTGGCTCCGTTTGTTGAAGTATTGTTGTTTGTTGTGTAGCGCTGCTCTGCGCGGTTTTATCACACAGTTTATATTACAAACAAAAAACGTTCATACCATGCCTTCTATACAGGGTGTTCATGATCACTTTGTCAAAAAATACAGGGTGGGTAGAGAACCCAAAAACAAGGATTTTGAGTATTGGAACCCATGTCCGGAAATGTACCCGTACAGAGCTATGGCCATTTTTCGATTTTGGCTTGCGCTCCTCTTGCGTACTCGAAACTCGCATCTGTCAGGTGTGTCGCGTGTAAAGGAGATAACAGTCATAAAAATGGCAAGTCTTGCGTCTACATGGTGGGGTGTTAATAACATAAACAACGGAAAACAAAACGAATACATAATAATTTTTTACTCAACTCAACAAAAACATCATAATTTAGTACTAAACTTAAAAAAAACATCGTAAGATTTCATGGAACTCAACAACAGAAACTGAAAAACGGAAAACAAAACAAAAACATCATAATGTTTTACTAATCTTAACAACGGAAAACTTAACGAGAACAATGTAATTTTTCACTAAACTTAATAAGGGAAAACTTAACAAAAACAACGTAATTCTTAACTCAGCTCATCAAAAAGATGTCAAGGTTTTCGGAACTCAACAATACAATACAATAATAGTACAAAATTATGATGTTTTTGTTGAGTTGGGTAAAAAATTATTATGTCTTTGTTTTGTTTTCCGTTGTTTATGTTATTAACACCCCACCATGTAGACGCAAGACTTGCCATTTTTATGACTGTTATCTCCTTTACACGCGACACACCTGACAGAGGCGAGTTTCGAGTACGCAACAGGAGCGCAAACCAAAATCGAAAAATAAAATCCTTATTTTTGGGTCCTCTACCCACCCAGTAATTTTTGCCAAAGTTATCATGAACACCCTGTATTGATACGGTGCGATCTTCATTAGTTTAAAGCCCTCAAATCACATTCTGGGTTTCTTTATTCAAAAAGAGGGTTAGGGAGGGTTTTGATCTATTCGGACGAGACGACTAATATAATCCCAAACGAACTTCACTTCAGGTACGTTCGTTTGATTGGTTAATTATATTACGTCGTCTCGTCCTCTAGATCATAATTGTAGATGCATTAAAGTTCAATGTGATTTGAACAAACTTTATTACATGATACACGTAAAACAAAATCCTTTTCGAATTCGGATGAACACACAGATTCTTAAACGAATACTAATGATTATTCATTAATGCCTCTGCAAAACTAACTTTATTACACAATGGCTTATTATAAAATTTTGCAAAAACCATTCATTTAACAGTCCATCCTGCTGTTTTCCTGATAGTTTCAATGTCTACACCATTTCTATTCGCGGCTGAAGTTGATGCATGTCGTGTACTATGGGCTGAGAATACCGACGTATCGACTCCACTTTTTATTTGTGCAAAACAGTTTCTACCCATCTAGACAGAGTTTGCGTCTGAGCCACTTTGTGTGGTTTTTTATGAGTAATAAATAATTGGTCAACATTTCTACCCCGTAAAAAAGACGTCTTCGTTATGTAATCTTGTAATGTCAAACCTGCACACAATTCTGGTTGTTCTCGAAAAAATGAAATGCATAAGCAAGGTTGCGGTCTATTTACTTTCGAGTTTTTGATACGGTCTGGTATTTTGATTTGAATTTCACTTGGTAACACCAAAATATTGTCCAACCTTATCGCAGAAATTGTTTGCATTCTTTGAGCTGTTACTAATGCTAATAAAGTAACTAGTTTTAGTGTCAACTGTTCGAGTGATATACATTCGTGAGGATATAAAGTTTTTAAGTAATCCAATACAGTTAATGGATCCCATGTACAATTATATTTAGGTCTTTGTGGTTTCAAATTGGAGATTCCCTTGAAGAACCGCTGCATTCTAGGGTCATTTGCCATATCATAAGAAAAAATCAATGATAATGCAGATCTGTACGAATTGACTATCGTATAAGATCCAACATTATTGTAAACCTCTAACAGAAATGAAATTACATGCTCAATATCTGCACTAAACATTGAAATAATTTTTTCTTGGCAATATTTCCACCATAATCTTAATGGTTTCTCATATTGTTTTAACGTATTCACGGCTATAGTGAAGCTATAATGATTGGAACTGCATCATCCGGCATTCCTCTTGTTATAAACGCTTACCTGATAACCTGCCTGCTACCAGGGTAAGTTGCTGGTGAAGCGGGTGTTGCAGTTGCTTGCTAAAAGGAGAAGTAAGTAAGTTGGTTTTTGGTCGAAAATACAATGGTTCCTCAATTAATAGACTTTGAAAAATTGGGTACCAAGATTGCGTTGGCCACAGAGGTACTACAAGAACCCCTTCTGATTTATCCAGTACAATTTTTTGCAACGATCTAAGTACCAATGAAAAAGGAGGAAATGCATAAAAATATCGACTTTTCCAGGATATGGTAAATGCATCGACAGCTATAGCATCCGGGTCTTTATGCCACGGCACAAATCTTTCAAATTTATTGTTAATATTAGATGCAAATAAATCAATATCAAATTTGCCGAATCGTTGATTTATTTTTTGGAAAGCGTCGTCGTTTAACTCCCATTCTGTTTCTACCGAAATGATTCGCGATTGTGAATCTGCGATAACATTCTCTTTAGATTTGATGTAAGAAGCGAAAATCCAAATATCTTTTTTGTCACACCACTGCCGAATGCTTCTACTGACACCGGTGAGCTTCGGGTACTGTACCCCCCGCCCCCCATTCTGTTTATATATGAAATTGCTGTTGTATTATCTATACGCATGAGTATTTCGCACGACTTAAGATCCGAAGCAAAACAACGTAGTGCATGAAAAGCAGCCTTATATTCAAGATAATTTATATGTTCTGTCCTTTCGTCACTACTCCAGAAACCATGTGTCTTTTTTCCATTACAACAAGCACCGCAACCGCTTGTCGATGGATCGGAAAAAATTTTGACTTTGGAATCATATTTTCTTATTGGATTTGTGATGGTCAAGATATGTTGATGCCACCACATCAATTCAGTTTTAACTTGTACCGGCAATGTCATGGGCGAATCAAAATCGCCCTTTGCTTTTCCTAATGCCAAGAACTTTGCTCTTTCCATATCTTTCAAATAAAGTAAACCATATTTAACTGCAGTACACGCAGCTACCAAAGTACCAATACATTGAGCTGAATCTCGGATGTAACATCTCGATTTATTGAGAAACTTTTCTACCAATTCGAAAATATTCCTTCTTTTTTCTAGTGGAAGTTCGATTCGACTTACTTTACTGTTGAATACCATTCCTAAAAATTTGCACTGTTGTTTTGGTTCTAAATTCGATTTCTCGAAATTTATCAAAAATCCCAAAGTCTCTAAGACTTCTATTGTTCGAGACAAATTAAATGAACATTGATCTTTCGTCGCCCCAAACAACAGAATGTCATCTAAATATATAACCGAATTTAATCCTTTGCTACGAAGGTGACAATTTAAGCAATCGGTTTTAATTCACTCTCGGAGGACGGTAATACCTGCACACTTATATACCGAGACGCACTGATTCACCACGCAGGCTTAGATGCATGCGGTGACTCGGCGCGCTCAATTCGAATAGAGATGCTGAATAATTATCAGTAGTTAGAAAGGGAGACACGCTAAGGGAGAAGTTATACACATCGGCCAGGTCAGAGGTCCGCTCTTGGCAGTACAGTTTTAGTCTTGATCTGAACTCTTTTCTTAATCTCACTCTCAGGAGTCAGCAGCCGGTCACTTTAAACTCATTGATATCTGTGGTTAGGAAATATTCTGGCTTAGCGCACGGGATTCTTTCACAGGAGTTGTGTTCACTAACCCTGGGGCGTGAAGAACACGCTTACACCTTTATTGTAGTTATTTTGACACTCCCGGCTGGAGACTCTTGAATACGAATATAGATTGATAGAGACGGATCAAACTTTGATTAGAGATAGATTTGTTTCACTTTGGATTAGTATATTAAAGATATAATTTGGTGCAAACTCAGTGTAGTCTGATTAATCGATTTGATTTATAATAAATGTGTTTTTGAATATAGATTATAAAGATAACCAATTGTGAGATTTATCCGAATACCAACCCACTAGAATTTAACTTCAGTTTAAAGACTCTTAAATTCACCGACGCACACACACTTCCACCCGCAACGCCCTTGCCGCTGGTACGCTGTGTCTTCGGAAAAGGTAAGAAATAATAGCAGAATATTATATAAAAACAGATTATAAACGCTTTCTTAGATATTCTTCTAAATTAAACTCCCCGTATTACGGTGCATAAATGCACAAAATTAGGGAGATACTCAGTTCTTCTTCTTCTTTTGTTCTTTTAAAGGCCCTTGGGTTTCACCATCTAGCCATTATCTTCTTTTTAGGTGCTCATAGATACTCAGTTGTTGGTGAGTGAATTCGCGCTTAGTGATTGGCTTGCTGGTAATTGAAGGTAAGGGGTCATTTCTCTGAGTTATTCGCGCTATCAGTGTCTGACTCTTGGGAATAGTCTGTTACAAATCCCATGCCAGTCCAGCTGCTGAACCGAAGCAGCGGAAGAGACTATTGGTGAGTGTCATCGACAGTATCACCTGATACGAAGATGCTGACGATGAATATATTTATTCACTAATTTTGGTGAATCTATTCGCAGGCCACTTCTCAGCAGCTATCGCGGAGCGGAATATTCGGAACCGCTTCTGCTAATCTGAAGAACTTTTTGTGGAAGAACGTAAATCATCTGCTGGACGAGAGACTACCACTTTCTTCCGGCACGTCCTCCAATTGATTGCTGAATATGTATATATGTATACCAGTGAGAATAATGTAAAGCTGCATAAGATTGTGAGCAATGAATATCAATTTCGAAAATATTCATTCGCTGTATATCGTACAAATTTTCCATTTCCCAACACAGATTCCGAATACAAAAGAATAAAGACATTCAGAGGCCCTTATAAAAACGATTACTTTTTCCTTCCGAGTCACGTGACATGTGAAAAGGTTCTTTTATTTGCAACACCTGCATGAAGTTTGATTCGGTTCGGACCGCTAAACCGATTTGGATGAAATTTGCAAGGCATACTGTTCTTATTCCGAGGCTGTGCCAATAAAGTTTTCAAACGTCGCTCGCTAACCATGTTTAAGTACAAAATACCGTGAGGAATATTACATACAGATAATTAGTCACTGATTATCCGAAAATGGTGATTCAAATACCGAAAGACGTTCAGAATGACATCCAAACGAGAAGAGTCGGTGCCTCGATCCCCCGTTCACCCCTTCCATGGTTAAAGACATGACGTGATTTTTCCGCTCAAAATTAAGTCACCTCATGGCATCAACGGGCCTTCGATAATCTTCAGTCATTTCGTATCCATTTCAATGACGGGATTCGTTTACCCCGATTGTCGAGTCTGATTCATATCCCTACTGAAAAAGTGCATATGATTTATCATGTGAAAAAGTACGTCATTAATGACATGCTAAATGACATGCTTAATTGTGTCAAGTTATGAAATATATCAGTACGCAATTTATCACATGGATTACTGTGTACTTTATCACATTTACACACAGATCGGTCACATTTTACTGGAGAAAAAGAAAAAAAATCTGGTTTCGTGCGGGATCGAAACCGCGTCCGTTGGATTCGGAGGCAGCAACGCTACCACCTTTGACATGACATGACATTCTCATACAATTCGAATTTATTACATTTTCTCCTGAGTAATTGAGCTTCACGATCGTCAAACTGTATACTGTTCTCAACCAGCGGCGTGGCCTAGGTGGTAGCGTTGCACTAGTTATCTACGGTCACATAATCATACATCGCTATCATCGTTAAACAGGCACGTCTGGCCTATTCATTTATTTATTTATTAAGTATTTATTGTTCTTTGTGTTGACTAGTTTTAAGGAATGGCCTGGCCAAATTGTGATAAGCCAAGTTAAGGGTGTAAATTTTTGTTCAGTTTTCTCTAGGTTACGGAATTACTATATAATATGTCGATCAGTTTTTCTCGGAGGCAGAGTTTTTGTCTGATCTTTTTCGTTATAAATCAGATGCATCACTAAATGAATTATGTACCCCAGATTTACAAATGTACGAAAGTACCTTCAAAAGGGTTTAAACGTACCAAATTTTGTTGTATTACGTGTAGTGCTCGATCTTAGAGCCAAAATGTATAATTGTACTATGATGTAAGCTATTGCGCTTGAAAGTTTGCGCACTCATCTCCTATTATATCCTCATGTATATCTTTTGCCTCACTCAATAAACTTCTTTAAAAAAAAAGGTGGTAGCGTTGCTGCCTCCGAATCTACCGGACACGGGTTCGATCCCGCACGAAACCAGATCTTTTTTTTTCTTTTTCTCCAGTAAAATGTGACCGATCTGTGTATAAATGTGATAAAGTACACAGTAATTTATGTGATAAATTGCGTACTGATATCTTTCATAACTTGACACAATTAAGCATGTCATTTAGCATGTCATTAATGACTTACTTTTTCACATTATAAATCATATGAACTTTTTCAGTAGGGATTGTATTGACGCAAGTACTTGAATCGTTAATTCGTAATCACTTCCGAATATTCAATAAAGTTTTATTGATACAGTTGTGCATCGTGGACTACGAATACCTAAATTCAATATTATTCTGTTCAGAGGTGGATGTCTAATTGGTGTTCACATCAGCTGAATTTAACAAAAATTTCTTGACGTTCATCATTCTTTGTCACATTTTGTGCATTTTTTTTCACTTGCGTTCCCTCAAAATCCGAAGAGAGATTTCAAGAATTCAGAAAATCAACCGAATGACGCACATTATCTTGAAAATCGGAAAAACTCATTTTCTTAAAAATGAAACTTCTTTTTCGAATAAATATTTCACACAATATGTGGGATGATATGACTCATAGGTTCTGTGAGCTTCATTGTTGCCGAAGCATCGCTTCATACTGAAAAAATGTATTTTATTCCATACATGAACGGAAAGGCCGATTTCGCTACCTATTTTTGGGGAGCGAAGGGCGGCTTTACCGACCGGAAACTCTTTCTGTCCGCTGGGAGACTATTAGGTAAGAAAGACCAGTTTTTCCTCCCGCAAAGTCTTTCTTCCCTGAAAGTCTTTCTTCCCAGTTTTCTCTGCCGTACCGACCAGTGCGGCTCGGTCGGAACGTCACATAACCTAAAATGTAAACACTGATCTGCCCGTGAAATCGACCTTTCCGTTCATGGTGGAATAAAATATCACAATATACTATTTTTCCATACATGAACGGAAAGGCCGATTTTGCTACCTAGCTGGGAAGTCTTTTCTCCCGGTAAGTCTTTCTTCCCCGGTCCTTCTTCCCTGAAACTCTTTTCTCCCTGCTCTTAGTTCTCGTACCGGCCGCGCTAGACTTCAGTCAAATAACCTCAAACGATCACCGTTTTGCCCGCAAAAGCGACCTTTCCGTTCATGTTGGAGAAAAATACTGTGTGCACCGCGGTCGCAGGACTTTTCACTCCCTCGGTGTAGTTTGCTACCCTCGTGTTCGGCTCGCAACTCGTGCAGCCTCTCCTCTCTCTCGTGCAGCAAACTTCACGCTCGGGAGCAGATATTTTATTCCACCATGAACGGAAAGGTCGATTTCGCGGGCAGATCAGTGTTTACATTTTAGGTTATGTGACGTTCCGACCGAGCCGTACTGGTCGGTACGGCAGAGAAAACTGGTAAGAAAGACTTTCAGGGAAGAAAGACTTTCAGGGAGGAAAGACTTTGCGGGAGGAAAAACTGGTCTTTCTTACCTAATAGTCTCCCAGCGGAAAGAAAGAGTTCCCGGTCGGTAAAGCCGCACTTCGCTCCTCCAAAATAGGTAGCGAAATCGGCCTTTCCGTTCATGTATGGAATAAAATATTATTACAAGTGACGATATGGAATCCGTCGATTTCTGTATTGGTTTCAACATTTTTGGCACTTTCGAACATCTTTCGAAGAGACCGTTCGGTTCAGAAGATTATCGGTTCGATTTGCTCTATCCTCAAATTTCCCACTCTTTGTAATTTCCAAGTTCCTAAGTTAGTCTGATCCCTTCTGACGTCACGATCACTTTGCAATCGATTTTACAATTTCATATATAAATACATTTCGATGAAATTTAAATCTATGTACATATCTTGCGTGTAACGCAAGCATCCGAGGCATTGAAAATGTCCCCTGTTTTATCGTCTTTGTGCATTATGTTTTGACTATCTTTTGTTTTGTTGCCTTTAGATTTGCTACATTTGGATCAATTAAAAACAAACAAAAAATGGATGCTGGTACAAATTCCGAACGATCAAAAACACAACGGCCGATATCTCGATTCTTTCCATACGAATCTAAAAATCACGAAACATTACACGCCATTTTTACTATGTTCATTTTTCATGATTTCTTCAAATAGCTGTAAAAACTCGTAAAACGCAAAGATAAATTGAAAGAACGACCATTCAAAAAAATTCGATAAAAATATTGGTAGGTCAAAGCAGAAGGTCGTAAGCGACGTTTTTATTTTTTTTTTGTCATGATTTTTTCAAATCGCGGTAAAAACTCCCCAACTGAAAAATATCCTGTAAAATATTACATGAAAGAGTACATAATAAATTACATGATAAATTTTATAAAGTTATGACTGGATTCCTGATACGAATTATTATGTACTGTATTATACGATTTTTGTTCTAACCATTATGTTGTACAAATACACATAATTTATTATCTCATCTATCGTAGGATGTTTTACATGATCAGATTTTATGATAGTAAAAAAAGGAGACACCCGAGTCGGGATCGAAACGTGGTCCTTCGAATTTGGAAGCAGTAACGCTACCGCTTGAGCTACGGTACTTCATAGTAATGTCACAAAGTTTCAGGTTCATAAGCTTTGATATGATTGTGATTGATTTCAATTTCTTCAAAAAAGTTGGAACTCGTAGAGCTAAAACTCATGCAAAACATCACACAATAAATTAGATGATAAATTATAATTTATCCACATTTATCCATAATTATAATTTAAACACATATATGTGTATTTGTGCAACGTAATGGTCAGAACAAAAATCATGTGATAAAGTACATAATAATTTATAACATTCTTGATTTACATGATAATTCATATCATGAATCCAGTCAAAACTTTATGAAATTTATTATGTACTTTCCCATGTAATATTTCACAATATCTTTTTCAGTAGGGTCGCGAAACACAAAGATAAATTGAACGAACGACCATTTAAAAAAAATCGATAAAAAATATTGGTAGTTAAAAGCAGAAGGTCGTGAGCATCGTTTTTATTTTTTTTTCATTTTTCATAATTTTTTCAAATAGCTGTGAAAACTCGTAAAACGCGAAGATAAATTGAACGAACGACCATTTGAAAAAATGCGATAAAAAATATTGGTAGTTGAAAGCAGAAGGTCGTAAGCGCCATTTTTACTATGTTCATTTTTCATGATTTCTTCAAATAGGTGTAAAAACTCGTAAAATGCAAAGATAAATTGAAGGACGACCATTTGAAAAAAAATCGATAAAAAATATTGGTTGTTAAAAGCAGAAGGTCGCGAGCGCCTTTTTTATTTTGTTCATTTTTCATGATTTTTTCAAATAGCGGTAAAAACTCGTAAAACGCAAAGATAAATTGAAGGACGACCATTTGAAAAAATTCGATAAAAAATATTGGTAGTTAAAAGCAGAAGGTCATATCCGCCCAACTTACGACCCTTTGCACTTACATTTTTCGATCTCGTAATTTCAATTGATCTATACGCTTCGAACGTTTTCAGAGCGATTGGCGTGGAAAAAAAAATTATACGACTTTATGCCATTATAAACAGCAAAAGAAAAAAAAAAA
>JAFFZH010008471.1:0-10390 GCA_018420115.1 Euura saliciscinereae | reverse complement strand
TCAATTTTCATGGGTTTCCCCTCAATTTTCAGGGCTGAGCCACCAACTTTTCGGGGTTAACCCTCAACTTGATAGATCGACCCTAGAAATCGAAGGTTTAACCCTGAAGACTGGGGGTTTAACCATGGAATTTCAAGGTTCCCCCCCAAAATTGACGGTTTAACCCTCAAACTTGAAGGTTTTTTTCCGTAAGGGTTCAACTAGCAATATTTTTTATCGAATTCTTTTTGAATGGTCGTTCTTTCAATTTATCTTTGCGTTGAACGAGTTTTTACAGATATTTAAAAAAAATCGTGAGTAATAAAAAAATCAAAATGGCGCTCACGACCTTCTGCTTTTAACTACCAATATTTTTTATCGAATTCTTTTTGAATGGTCGTTCTTTCAATTTATCTTTGCGTTTTACGAGTTTTTACAGCTATTTGAAAAATTGATTAGAAAAAGAACTGGCGCTGACGAACTAAGAATATTTTTTATCGAATTTTCCGAAATGTTAGTTTTTTTTCAAATTGACTTTCTCGTTTCAGCTGATCTTCACGCTTTTTGGTTCAGGAGTGGAGAAATTCTTGAATTGCCGCCTAAGACGGTCTGCCATTAGGTTTTTTTGTTTTTTTAATTTTCCAATCTAATTGAAAGGTTAAAAAAATTTCTTGAAAAAAAATTATGAATGCGGTTTTCGATCGGAAATTTTCCGAATTTTTCGCGAATGATCATCATTTTTATCTAACTTGTCATTCTCAACGTGAAATTCGGAAAATAATAGGACTGCAAAGGTCAATTTCACCATGTTTCCCATCATTTTTCGAAAATCCTCATTCTTCTTCTGAAAACTCATAAGATATCCGATGACGATCATGTCTAAACATTTTCCGCTCGTTTACCTCTAAGGCGCAGTTACGTTTTAAACACAATTTGACGGTTTATCGTCATTATTTGTGCGTTTTGATGTTGACATGCAAATGTAGTATGTATGCATAATATGTGTGTTTCGCGTTCGAATAATAGCAGAGCGTGTCGCTGAAAATAAATGCTCATGAAATACGTGTCTTAGGGGTCTATAAAAATATAGATACCAGCCCGTTTTGTAGCCGCAGAGCTTATCACTTTTTCGCGCGTGAGGCACACTGAGAAAAATTCATATAGTTGTCGGATTCTATGAGCGACAGGACTATAAAAATATTCAATAAAACGGAAATAATGGCTGAGAATACTGTATTATAGTTTCGTTCGCTATAAAAAAATATCGGAGGCCATTTATAACCCACATGAATAGTACCTATAACTATAGATTTTTCTGATTGTGAGTGCACGATTACAAGGTGCTAGTTCGTTTGAATATCGCGTGTCTAATGGCAGAAGGCCGTAAGCGCCAAAAACGCGATTTTGGTGGCAAAATATCGTATAATTTTTGTTTTCACGCCATTCGCTCTAAAAATGGTGAAAACGTACCTATACATAGATCAATTGAAATTGCGAGATCGAAAAATGTAAATGCAAAAGGTCGTAAGTGCCATTTTTTTCATTTTTTTATTTTTCATGATTTTTCCAAATAGTTACATAAAAACTCGTGAAACGCAAAGAAAAATCGAAATCGACAATGTTTCGAAAATTCATAGAAAAAAAAATACCAATCCAATATAGTTTCTATAAGTAACTGTTTGTAGTGACTCTGTCAAAAAACAAAACTTTTTTCCTTCTTAAAGTGCCTAAATATTCAAGAACGAACATAGAAATCCCACATCTTCGCCGTCCGAGACTCTGGTTAGGTCAGTCAGGTCAAATTCAAAAAAAAAATAGTAGATCTCATTCCGAAACGTTGCCGAAACATCATCTTTGCTCGGCTATTCTTGACATACGATTGAGAATCAGGATTTGAAGATTATCGGTCAGAATTTTGAAACTGACTTGAAAATAATAAATATTCGAAAAGCAAATATAGAAAAATCTGCCCACGTTACGTTTCTGATAGCGAAAGTAATCAGGAATGGTTGTTTTGCAGCAACAGAATTCTCGTGAACTTTTTGGAACCTATGAAAAGGTCAAAGTTTGAAGTGCAAATAAAAATAATTACTTGAAAGTAAGTATCGGTTCAAAAGTTCACCCGAAAGTCATGGAACTATTTCAGAGCTAAAAAGACAACGCAAAAAAATTGGCATTGAATGTAAAATGGTGCGAGATCTAGAGACGTGTCGCGTTGAGGTGGACAGCAATGTATCGAGTAATGCATTTGAGTAATACAGTTCTGAAGTTTATAAAGTTAGCATCCGCGGTGCGTGCGTTGAACATGCAGAATACAACTCGACTTCGTTCACGCATTTGCTCGTTTTCGAGAAAAATACGAACAAAATGGGGCAGTTGAATTTCAGCATCCGGTATTCAAATACAGTACCTGTGATGCAAACGCTTGACAGAATTTCAGATAAATTATCATGAAAATCGTTTGCGCGTCGTGTGCGCAAACAGCACCCACAATAATTGATCAGTAATCAGTAATCATTACCGCAACCACTGAGAAAATGATAATTCCAAATCTACAAAGCTGGTACCAAAATTCATTGGTGCAGATGCGCCGGGAGCGGTTCAATTTCGTCCGTTCCAGTTCCTAAACAAAGAAAGCCGTGAAAATGATAATGAATCATGCTGAATATCGAAAATGATGCATAATTTTGATGACATCAGTTCGTTCGGTTTCATTTAGGTTGATTGAGCAGCAAACAAGTAACATTTCAGAATCAGTCATTTCGGAATGTAACTTTTTGTCTGCCTATATGTATACGGGCAATACTGGATTATGGTACCAGCTTTGTAGATTTGGAATTTTTTTCCTTCGACCCATTTTATTTTCATTTTTCTATGCATTTCACATGATTTTAGAGTATTTTGAAAAAAAGAGTAAAAAAAAATAATGGCGAATTGGGCCTTTTTTCTTTTACTTTTTAATTTTTTTTTTTTTTACAAAATAAAAATTTTGGATTTTCGTCCAAAATTCGATTCATCTATATGTTTCAGAGGTTTTTAAAGGATTTGTAAAAAAATTATATATTATAAATGAAAATGGTGGATACGACCATACATCATTAGTGAGCACGATTTTTTTTCTAAACTAGAAATGAAAGGATGTAACCGCCAGTACTTACGACCTTTCACCTTTATTTTTTCTTCCGGCTAATTTTCATAGACGTATGCGTTTTGGACACTATAAGAGCGAATGGCAATGAACAAAAAAAATATGCGACCTTTTACCACCAAAATCAACTTTTTATCGCATCTTATTGAAATACCACTTGCTTCACACCTTCGGTGTACTTCTGTATTTTACACGGGCTGCACCCATATAAAATACTTGACTGGCTTAGGCTTGTTACAGAACTGATATTCCGTTGCTTGTAGAAAGTAGAATTTCGAAAATTTTCATAAGAATTAGTAGTTTTCTATCTACGAAGATCGACAATCGATGTGAAGCTGAATAATTTTTCGTAGTCTTGGAAGCGAAAGACTACGGATAATCATGAAAAATCACGAAAATGTAGAGTCTTCGAGTAACGGAAGTATCATATCTACGAATATCCATGGAAAAAATACGGAAAACTACACGGAATTTTGAATCAGTACGAAAATGACGATTTTCTGCACAACTTTTAGGCTTGAATTTGATCGTGGTTTGACGTAGAAGTTTTATTATTTTCAATACAATTTATTTTCAGATAATTCATGGAAAATTCTGAATAATTTTTCGAGTTTGTTGTAGGATTCTACAAAATTGTACGACATCCTACGAGACTCAACGAGCTTGAATTTTCTTATTTTGAATTGAATATTTTTTCTTCATACTTCTTCATATTTCTAATTGAAACACCGGGAATAATTGGAGTTCCTTGTAGAATGGTACGCAATCATAGGTATACAACATTCTACCAAATTTGATGACCCTACATTTTTTATTTTCTATTTGTTTTAATTATTCCAGCATTGTAGACTACAGTTTATTATACGATCCTACAAAATTCAAAAAAATCCTAAGTTCGTAGAAAAAAAAATTAAAAAAATGAGCTTCGTCGGAGTTGTATATTTTATTTCGAGTATGTGTGTGTGAGGGTGTGTGAGGGTAGGCGTCGTATGGACCGTGGGACCAGACGTGACAATAATGTGCGTCATTCGGTTGATTTTCTGAATTCTTGAAATCCCCTCTCGTTTGGATATCATTCTGAACGCCTTTCGGTTTTTGAATCACTATTTTCGGACAGTCAGTGACTAATTATCTGTATCGTAATATTCCTCACGGTATTTTGTATTTAAACATGAAATAGTTGTATTTTCTTGACGGTGAATAGTGATTAGGAGAATGAATCATGGGTGTACCCGTCATTTAATATCCAAGAACGTTTAATATGACGTTTTCGGTTGGAGCATGGCCAGCCATCTTCAGATCTATAACAATATACATAATTACCCAACAATTTGTGGGATTTTTGCTTAAACTCAATTGTAAAACAATTTTGGTTGAAACTATATAATTATTTCCTATCTTTGTTAATTAACAATAAATCATATGAAATTTTAATCTGCATCACAGGTCTATAAACACTGGCAACATTAGCTGATAGGTTATGTTCGACGAGCACGTCAGTAACATGAGAACTTAGTTTGCTATACATAGCGAGAAACTAGGTAATGTGGAGATAAAAGAATTACAGAATGTGTTTGAAAAACTAAAACAAACGGGGGGTGGGAATATGGAGATCCATCATTAGATATCTTACATTTTGCAACTTCTGTTTAACGCATGAGGTGTTGATGGTGAGCGACATAGCGGAGAAGTGAGCGAGAGATGGTTGTGCAGCCCAGAGCATAGATCGATCCTATCGACCCTCGGTAGGTATGATCGAACAAGGCTCTAGAGCCGCGAGTTTCAAAACTCCTTTGGATGGATCTTCATTTACAACAGCGGTGCGTACACACTACTTAATCTATCTATATCGCTCCTCTTGTTACATGTGTTATTTCGGGATATATTGATCATTTCTTTGATTAATCGGTGATATATAGATTAGATTCTTTAGCAAAGATTTGGGTGGTATCGTAATCAAAGTCATGTCCTAAGGAGAGAGAATGTTCGGACAAGGCGGATTTATTCATGTCTTTCTTTCTTACGCTGTAGTCATGTTCGTATTTACGGAATCAAACTTTTCATGTAAGTGTTGCGGATGAAAGAACGGAATCTGTGTTGGGAAATGGAAGATTTATACGATACAGCGAATAAATATTTTCGAAATTGATTTTTATTGCTCACAATCTTATGCAGCTTTACATTATTCTCACTGGTATATACATATTCAGTAATCAATTGGAAGACATCCCGGAAGAAAGTGGTAGTCCCTCGTCCAGCAGATGATTTACATTCTTCCACAAAAAGTTCTTCAGATTAGCACAAGCGGTTCCGAATATTCCGCTTCGCGATAGCTGCTGAGAAGGGACCTGCGAATAGATTCACCAAAATTAGTGAATAAATATATTCAGCATCTTCGTATCAGTTGATACTGTCGATGACACTCACCGATAGTCTCTTCCGCTGCTTCGGTTCAGCTGGACTGGCATGGGATTTATGATCGTGAAGGGCTTCCTGAGAAAGTGAAATTACGATTCAATGGCAATTACCAGGACACATTGAAAGTATAATTTGAGAAATCGTCATATTTTAGTTGATGTTGGAAATAATTTAAAGAGTAAAAATATTCAGGATCGTAGTTTGTACTGCTAAACAGCAGTACTAAATGTTGAGTATCAAATACGTTTGCCTAACTGAAGGCTGAGGAAATAGATCAATTTAAATTATGGAAGCCTAATTGGAATTTGGTTCGTAGCAAACGATAGATCTCAGTATGACAATTACATTTCTAATGGTACGATTGTTTCCAACTTACTACGGGCAGCCGGGATACCCAAAAGCGTATCGACTTCGTTCTTTATTGAGTTGAATACAGCAGTAAGGCTGGCCACAGCAGCTCTGTTCCGTTGCTCTGGAAATTAAAAGATACCTCAATAATTTAGACAATTTTCAAGTGCTAATTGAGGCGCGATATTCTAGATGGGCACAACTCACGTCGAGGCCACACTTCTGGTCTCGCCAAATCATGTCCAGGTGGAAATCCATGCATTGCCGAATAAGACATCATTTTGTCTTTTACTGGGTCGACTATTTCTGAAATTGGAATACAGAGGTTATGGTCGGGTCGTCTTCGACTCTCACTCAGTTCTAGCAACAGCTGGATGAAAATCAAGCTGGGCTTAATGTATTTTTCGAATGAGTGTCACTTACTCCAGAAGTCGGCAGCTATTTCTGATTTGTTTACTGAAAATAAAATAGGCGTATCATGACAGAGTGGAAATTCACCAATTGACGCATAATATAATGGCAAAAAGTGAAAAAAATACTAAAACATGAAGAATCAAAATACAAAATCTCGGTCAATTAAAACAATTTCTCGACTTCACCCTGATATGTGAAGCGAACAGTAGATCACAAAAACATTTCTAAACCGTGAAAGTCGTCTTCAACTCACCCCCGTGACTCCTTCGGGTAGAAGCTACAGCGTCTCTGAAATAGGTAGCGGCATCGATCAAAGCATCTGAAATAAAAATAGAGAGGTCCTGAATATCAAACGGAATGATAAACATGTGACAACAAATAAACAAATAAACGTGTGTAAACAAATGACAAACTTAATTCGAGCGTTTTGGTAGACGTATAAATTGGTCAAGTAAGTCTATCCACTTATCACTTACCAGCGTCTCCGTCGGTCAGCGTGGAATTGCGAGCTGCAAAATAAAATAGGTACATCATGACACTATTGTCCTTTGTCAATATTGGACGCATGTCTTAGTAGCTATGGCTTGATTATCTTCATTGGGTGACATTGTTTTGAACTTACTGCGGAACATCCGTCCAGCATCATCCGCAAGTGTTGTCAGTAGGTGTTCGACATGTGGCACGCTATCTGAAATTTAAGGAAAGAGGACTGTGATTAAATCGTCATTCCGCGGTGCTCGATTCGCTTGAGCTAAATTCGAACAACGAGTGAATGTCTGTCATTATCGAAAATCTCTGTATCTTTAACTTACTGTTGCGTCTGGGAGCCTCGGTTGGGTTGCCTCCTGAAACAAAAATCAGGATATCATGAGAATACTTGACGAATCGAGTGGAACCTGACATGTTGAAAATGGCTTGACCATTCCGTGTAGCATGAAATGTAGAGAATAAAATGGTCCCAAACAAAGAGCATAACGTTCAAAAAACACATTTTATCTATATCGTTATGACGTACGCATAGCTTTTGCTTTTTCTGCGCTACCTCCGTCGGAATACTTTCCACGCACCGTTATCCCCACTCCGGGCGCGCAGAAACTTGGATGTACGGCTCGGGCGCATTTAGGGCCGCAGTGACCCGTGCTTGTGTGTCACACTCGCCTGCGGCTCGTGTCATCGTGTGTCTGACGCGCACTAGTCACACGTCCCTCTTTCTACGCCCTTGCCATACAAATAACTATAACGATTCAATGAATCTTACCACCTGCAGAACATACGTGCTACAAAATGTCAAATGTGCTGTTAAATATCGCGTGTCTAATGGCATAAGGTCGTAAGCGCAAAAAACGCGATTTGGGTGGCAAAAGGTCGTAGAATTTATTTTTTCACGCCATTCGCTCTGAAAACGGCCGAAACGTATAAATCAATTTGAATTACGAGATAGAAAAATGTAAGTGCAAGAGGTCCTAAGTTGGGCGGATACGTCGTTCTTTCATCACAATTTTTAAGGAAAAATAAAAAAACAACGTAAAGGCAACACGTGGTAAGCGCCTTTTTCTTCACGATTTTTAATGATTTTTCCAAATAGTTATAAAAACTCGTAAAACGCAGAGATAAATTGAAAGATCGACTATATTTGAAAAAATTCGATGAAAAATATTGGTAGTTAAAAGTAGAAGGTCGTAAGCGCCATTTTGATTGTTTTTATTTTTCATGATTTTTTTAAATAGCTGTAAAAATTCGTGAAACGCGAAGAAAAATCGAAATCGACGTCGTTTCGAAAAATTCGATAAAACAAATCGCAGTTAAAAGCAGAAGGTCGATCCGCCCACTATTGCACTTACATTTTTCGATCTCGTAATTTCAATTAATCTATTCGTTTCGAGCGTCTTCAGAGCGGTTGGCGTGGAAAAAAAAATTTCACTAGTTTATGCCATTATGAACAGCGAAACGTCGTATAACGGCGCTTAAGTCCTTATGTCATTAGACACGCGATATTTCGAGACACAATACTCGGAACATTGATTGCTTTCGATATACGTCCATGAGTTCCAGTTTGGCTGCTGGAATTGAAATCAATAATTCAAATATTCTCAGTTTGAATATTGTATCCTTGTTGTATTGAGAATATTTTACTCCTTGATGCAAAAATATTTCTACGTTTATCTACAGAACAGGTTTTTTTTCGCCTGTTGATGATGTGTGTGAAATTGCAATGCTGGCGTGGAAGCTATCGAACCACTTGACTCTCAATTAGTTTTTTTTTTGACGTTATTCTCACTTATATGAATGTGTGTTCTAGCGTACCCGATTGAAATAAGTATAAGTAAGGTTTCATTGTATTGGAAAATAGAACGTTCGAGCATGTGCTATTGGTCTGTAACTTACCGCACAGCAATGAGGCGACAAGAAGATAGACGATCATGTTCATGTTGAAGGTAGCCACTTACTGCGTGTCTGGTTAGAATTCGTCCGATCCATCGTATTTATACACAGCAGAGAGACCCCCTACCACGACGATAACTTAACGTAGGCGATGAACATAAAATTGGTAACGTATGTCGCGTGTTTAATGACATAAGGACGTAAGCGCCATTATACTACGTTTTGCAGTTTATAATGGCATAAAGTCGTATAACTTTTTTTTTCACTCCAATCGCTCTGAAAACGTTCGAAACGTATCAATTGATTTCAGGAGATCGAAAAATCTAAGTGGAAAAGGTGGTAAGTTGGACGGATACGACCTTCTGCTTTTAACTGCGATTTCTTTTATCGAATTTTTCGAAACGACGTCGATTCCGATTTTTCTTTGCGATTTACGAGTTTTTACAGCCATAAAAAAAAATCATGAGATATAAAAAAATCAAAATGGCGTTGACGACCTTCTGCTTTGAACTAACAATATTTTCCATCGAATTTTTTCAAATGGTCGTTCTTTCAATTTATCTTTGCGTTCTACGAGTTTTTACAGCTATAAAAGAAGAAATCGTGAGAAATAAAAAAAACATAATGGCGCTTACGACCTTCTGCTTTTAACTACCAATATTTTTCATCGAATTTTTTCAAATTATACATCTTTCAATTTATCTTTTCGTTTTACGAATTTTTACAACCAGGGGAGAGTGGGGCACTATGGGTCAATGCTGCCATCTCCGCCCTCGAGGGTTGTAAAGAGGTGGCACCTGGGTGGCAGGTTCGTGACCTACAGTCACTTGTTTTAACGTGTCATTACTCGTTTTATTTCAACATGGTGCGTTTCAGTGAGTGAAAGTTTGTTTTGACGCCCTCAAAGTTGGAAACAAAATCCTGCGAAGTTTCCTTTTCACATTTTACGGATTAGATACGGCCAATTGTCATCATATCAATGAATACTTACATATCTATGCTAGAAAATCACGTATCTAGTCACGTTTTTACGTTTTTAGTTAGGTAAAATCAGTTTGGTCAAAAAATTCGAGAGTGGGATACAATGGGTCAATTTATTTAATATCCATCGAAATATCACATTTTCATCATCCGATCAGGTTTTTCACTAATTAACGTTCAAAATGATCCCCAGTAAACAGTTCGTTATCGCAAATCGTGACTTTAACTCCTAAATTATGTTTTTGTAAAAGAAACGTCACAATTTCATACTCATTTCTGTACGTTGACGCTGTTTTTTTCCTACTGATTTCATGATTCCAACTGATTGAGTAACTGGACTGGGAGAGGCATTAGGTGCTTACTAATTTGAATCAAAAAATGTGTGATAGTGCCCCATGGGGTGACCCATTGTACCCCACGGGTGGGGCACAATCAGCGCGCTTCATAGTGTAATCAATACTAAATCTATTCTAATTCTAATTTCAAGCGCGGTCAGTGATACAGTCTGCATATTCTCATTATCATAATTCATAAGGATAGGTATAAAATATAATTACATACCGTGACAATTCGTGGAAGGCGAACGCTTCGGGGGTGCCACCTGAAACTCGCTCGGCAAAACTCCCTAGCCCTAAGTTGGTATCCCTAGCGTTCGGTGTTCGACGTGGTTCGACCATACCCTGTTCAAGCTAACTTGATTCGGTTCGAACTCGAGAATAG
>JAFFZH010008469.1:0-14544 GCA_018420115.1 Euura saliciscinereae | reverse complement strand
GGGGGGGCAGGGCTAAGGGCCCGTTACGTTACGCGTAGCTACCGAGAATTTCGAATCACATACAATCCACACCTGTCCACACCTGTCAGCCGGTTTTCAAACCAGCTTTTAGCCATGCAGCGAAGCTGCATTACTAGAAGCGTTTCAACTTTAATTGTCTCCTGGAGACAAGTTTTTATTTTTAACCTATAGGACTCTGCGGTTATTAGATAATTTTTCTTCGAATATGCAGAAGAGAATGTAAGAAAATTGTTTCACACTTTCGAATTGGACCCAAAATCATCCTGTCGAAAGAAACAATTTTTGGGAATTTTTCACAATTTTCAAAAATGTTTATCTAAATATCAATAACCTCAATATTGATATGGATTCCGATTCGGAATTGTTCCTTAAAATCGCTTCTCATTGCAGTTGACTTTATTGTCGTTAATTCCGATTGATTACGATTGAATATGCTGATCAAACGCATCCATAAAACAATCCATATTCAATGGGATTTGATCTGGAAACGGGAATGGAAAAAGTAGGTTCTAGTCGGGTCCAATATTGCATTGGAATAGAACCTAATTTGCTCTCTCTAAAGCCTACGTAGGAGCTTTTACATAGGGTCAAGGTAGACGCTAAATTTCCACTTTGGTAACCGCGAAAATTTCACCTCGAAGGTATATGAGATTATCGGGGGAAAACGGTCCGAGAAACCGTCAATGTCCGGGAAAGCATTATACCTACTATCCTCCGAAGTCACAGAGATCAGATATCGACGACAGGGGGGAAGTTGGGCCGTGACTGGGGTGAATATATACTCGACGTTTAATAACATTTAATTATTATTGTCATATTTGGGCCTTTTATTCGAGACTGTCACACATATTGTTACACAAGCCGATATTAAATTACAAAAATTGATATATTTCTAACAGAATATAAAAAATAGCGAACTGTGTGATCGAGTCATGGTCTGAAAACTGATTATCAGACATCAAAACGTCTCAATTGATCTGACAAATCAACAGCTTCTATATGAGGCGATATCTGGGTTACATGTACAGTTTTTTTCTTCCAAGGTGGTCCGAAGACCTTCAAAATCAAAACCCATGGATCTGAGTCGAAATCGCATCACCATTTTCGGTATTAAAAAACAAAACGTGGGGGAGAAGAATCGCATTTGGCCCACCGTATTTAACACGAGTTCTGATCAAGTTCCTCCTGTGAGTCGTACGGAGGAGGCACTGACAATCTTTTGTTATCGCATAGGCGATACATCCAAGGATCACCACCAGCCAAGCCCAAAAGTTGCCGTCCTTGAGGATTCTGTATCCGTCGTGCGAATCTGATATAAAATTGAAAACACCGGATATCGGGGTGAGGGGTCCAGTATACAGCGTGATTCAACAAATTCTATATACTCCAAAAATCATTAATATCTTATCCACATTGTTATGCATGAGGCAATGAGACACAATCACAGCTTGTTGCAGCAACGAATTTCTTTACATGGATGAAAGACTCAAGGCGGTGCAGAAGAATCAAAATGTTGGGAAAAAAAACTAACATTTGAGGCGGAGAAAAGAGAATTACACCGTTGAAAATAAATTCTGTAACTGTTAAAGAAATTATCCGTCACTTTTTTTTATGTTAAAAATAACAAGGTCGGAGTGTTGATTTAACAGAACCCATTTCTGTTAAAGGCTCCATTTCTGTTAAATTATGAAAATATCTGTAATCTGTTGAATTTGACAGTTTAAAGATGTGAAATCGCACAAAACGGGTTTGAAATCTTGAAACAACTCAAATAACATATCGTTCCTGTCAAAAATCACAAGAAACAGATGTAGAGTACATCGAAACAAATACAGTAATTTAACAGATTGAATACAGTCACATCGACAGTCTTTTTCTGTACATTGGCGAAAGTGACATATATCTGATCTGTTAAATTTACTGTCGAAATATGTCAAAGTTTCTCGCGACAGTATAAATCTGTTGTCAGTCACATATTCTACCTGTAAGCTATGCATTTCGACGGATTTCGGCAATATTCGGTAATTGTCGTAGTGCACCGAGAGGTCCTCGGACCCCATCGTTTTCATTCGTTCAGTATCCGTTGTGGTGGATGGTTGTGGTTTTTTTTTCAACCGTTGTCATATCGTTATTGGATTGTGGATCTCACAAGAAACTCAGTAAAGAGTGAAAAGTGTCGAGTTCCCTTCAGTTTTTGTCCATTCTGGAAAGCTAAAGTTTATTTGGGTTTGATTATTCTTAGCTGTCGATTATTAACAAGTAATTAGTGTAAAACTGACAGATATTTCGATTACAATCGAAAGTATTGACAAGAATTACCGTTTATTGTTAACAAATAATTTTGGTAAATTAACATCTTAAAGATGTTACGTTCAACCTTGTAACAGGTATCACATTCAGGATGTAACGAGTTTCTTTTGTAAAGTAACATCATTTTCCTGTTGCGTTGACACTTTTTTTCCGTTGCATTACCCATAAAATCTGTTATTGATCTGTAAAAAAATTAACAGGCTTTTCCTTTGAACGTTTAACAGAAAAGGGTTCTGTTAAATTGACAGAAATATTTATGTGGACTTTCTGGGACAAGTAAAAGATGTTGAAATTAACAGATTTCTTTCAACTGTGCATATTGTATTAAAACTACACTTGAACGGGGTATTAAAAATCTGATGAAAATAAACTCGAAAAGTTCACAAAAAACCCCAAAATGTTCGTATTGGAACTTTTTTCATACACCGTTCACGTTTTGAGCTATGTAGGCGCAAACAACTTTAAAAAAAAAAAGAAAATCAATTTATTCGATGATTTTTCGGACTGGAATGATGAGTCGAAAAAATCTGAAAAAATCACAGTTCATCCTTTCAACGTGTAGTTTGACTGTGCAAATGGACACGCAGATCGAGAGGGATCAGGGAAAAAATCTCGCTTTTTCGGTCGCTTTGACGTGGAATCTCCCTTATACTATATCGCTTGTCTAATGGCATAAGGTCGTAAGCGCCATTTTGATTTATTTTATTTCTCACGATTTTTTTTTAAATAGCTGTAAAAAATCGTAAAACGCAAAGATAAATTGAAAAAACGACCATTCAAAAGATTCGATAAAAAATAGTGGTACTCAAAAGCAGAAGGTCGTGAGCGCCATTTGGATGTTTTTATTTCTCATGATTTTTTTTTTAAATAGCTGTAAGAACTCGTAGAACGCAAAGATAAATTGAAAGACCGACTATTTTAAAAGAATTCGATAAAAAATATTGGTAGTTAAAAGCACAAGGTCGTCAAAGCCATTTTGATTCTTTTCATTTTTTCATGATTTTTTCAAATAGCTGTAACAACTCGTGAAATACAAAGAAAAATCGGAATCGACGTCGTTTCGAAAAATTCGATAAAAGAAATCGCAGTTAAAAGCAGAAGGTCGTATCCACCATTTTTTTTCTTCAATTTTTCATGATTTTTCCAAATATTTGTGGAAACTCGTAGATCGCAAAGATAAATTGAAAGAACGACCATTAAAAAAAATTCGATAAAAAATATTGGTAATTAAAGCAGAAGGTCGTGAGCGCCATTTCGATTTTTTTTATTTCTCATGATTTTTTTTTAAATAGCTGTAAAAACTCGTAAAACGCAAAGATAAGATGAAATAACTACCATTTAGAAAAAATTCGATAAAAAATATTGGTAGTTAAAAGCAGTAGGTCGTATCCGCCGAACTTACGACCCTTTGCAATTACATTTTTCGATCTCGTAATTTCAATTGATCTATACGCTTCGAACGTTTTCAGAGCGATTGGTGTGAAAAAAAAATTATACTTCGGGTCTCGTCCTCAAGATTACAAATGTAGTACCGCTACTACGACCTACTAATGCCACGTTTTCAGAGTTTCAAAAAAGTGCGCCCTTCTTAAGGTGGCGCTACCGTCCCGATATCTCCTCATAACGTTTCTTCGTGCCGAAGTCGCCACACGCCAGAGTTTCCCCCGTGAGTATTTTATAGTAATTTGAGTTACGACAGCAACTGTTCTCTCACAAAAAAAAAAAGTCTGACCGTGATCCAAAGGACCGATCAGTCAAGCGCTGCTGTCTAATGAGCACTAGGACAAAGTCAATGCTCACAATCAGATTAAGAAAAATCAAAATAAGGACAATCCTAATCCTGATCCACACGTTCAATCGATTTCAAAGCTGTGCTAGTGCAAGCGCTAAGAGATGACGATGCTCTTACACCCAGCAGGGGATCCTCAAGTGACGGTCAACATGACCAATCTATATTCAGCTGAGCGTACGGAATTAAGAACCAAACCGAAGCTTCCATTTCTTATCAGGAAAGCCAAAAACTGGTGGTTTTAAGGCAATGAAGGAGAACCCGTTTTGCTAAAGCATCCGAGAGCTTCCGAGCCATACCCGAAGGGTAGAACAAGCAATCAAACTCTGAAGGTGGTGATAACAGCAGCAACCACCTGGTTGGACTGGGGTCATTCGAGCAAGCTATCTGGAAAACAAGAATTGATTTCAGTAGTCAATTACAACAGCTCCTGTCGAGGGTGATAAACTCCCCGCCAATATGTTGAAAACCTAGAGTACTCTCAAGTTACTCATTGTCAGACCCTGACTCTTGAGTCGACCCATCTTCATCGTCACCCCAATATCAACTGGTCGAGGCATAGATTGATACATTATTTATTACTTGGATCTTGGTATATTGCAAGAAGCTCAAATCTTCAGTTGAGACCTCTCACTGAAGGAGAGAGGAAACAATTCTCAAAAACCAGTATTGGAACGATTTTCAGCCCCTCGATAACCTCAATTCTCAACCGTAGATACCCAATAAGGCCTTCAAAGATATTGAAAATTACTATATTTTCCAAAGTCCAGCTGAGGAGGAGAATGATCTGTGGAGGATATGTGAACAGATTTGAACTTGAGAAGGGTGACGGTAGACTTATGAGAGGCTGCGCAACTCCTCCCGGAGCTACGCTGTGGTCAATTTTCGTCTTATTGACAAATAAACTTGGATAATTAGCATAATCCGAGTATAGTTACCCTGATAGGTAGCTAATTGAAGTAAAATATCACTTTGGAGAAACCTTTGTACACATATGGTTAGAAGCTAATATACAGTTGTTACTAAACAGGCCTACTAGGTATACTTTACCAGCAGTCAGGTGGAGGAAGATTATTAAAATTGGGCCATTATGCAGACACTGGATGAGCACAAAACAATGTGAAGTTTTTTCCTGGGTCCAAAACTAGACAATAGTAACAGATTCACCACCATTCTGAAGAATCTGATCAAGTCCTTGTACTTGAGGATAGCCGGCTAGTGCAGATTTTCTCTAGTTACGTTTGGTTACTGTAGAGCTCAAAGAAGATGAGCTTGTTTCCCAAGTAAAGAAGAGTTAAAAAAAATACTCAGTTAGCTCTTTATATTAAAACTCATGCACAGATTATACGCCTAGAATTTAGGCTGCGAATCTAACTTCTTCGTTTTCACAAACGAAATTACTTCTGGAGCTGATTGATAAAAGCTTGAAATTAAAATACTAGCTGCTTCTCCAATATTGATAATAACTCAGAATTTTACTGAGTATCATATTCACAATACCGGATTATGAATGATCGAATTCGATTGGAAACTGGTACGCGTACTCAGAATTAAATTACTGGAATGTATTCTGCGAGTCAAAAATCCCAGGCATCAGTTCTACTGCGTACGAGGTGCTCACTTAAAGTTGACAATCTGGCAATAATTGTGTCCACATACGTGGAGTGATAAAATTAATTATACAACTATTTCCTACCCTCAACGGGATAAGGACTAGGTTGTAGCAACTTCGAAGAAGAATAAATAAAGCTGAAGGCATCGACAAAGTACACATATTGCAAAGTCGATAGGGAAGTTCCTAAGTTAATCTTAAAAAAAATATATATATAAATCCTGCATAAAAATTGGTTTCCAATTGACCTTCTCAATCCTAGTTTCGACCTTCTCTCATATCTATGGAAAAGACCGCAGGTCGATCCAGATCGAAAGCTATATCCTAATCTGCCAGGCTTTACCTGAATACAGTAGATCAGAGAAAGACATTCAAATACAAATGACAGAAAATCCACTCAATTCTGAACTCTCGTGAGACCGATGAGATCTTTAGGGCATGAATTTGAGGGCATGTTATTACATCACTTCATACAATTACGAAAGCTTAGTGAAGATTCCCCTTTCACATGGTTGAAGAGAACACAAACTAGAGTCCAATACTTGATTACTACAACTGCAATCTTCAATCGCTAACATCACTAAAAACTTGTTTATTCAAACCAATAATATAATAATAATATCAGTATCACAATATCGGGTGTCGAATTCGGCACTACGAACGAAAAAAAAAACTAAATAAATAAATAAATAAAATAAAAAAAATAAATAAAAAAAATCTTCTCAAAAGTTTATCCAACGCTGATTCACAAACGCGTTGTATATTTCTCACAATAGCTGATAATATTTCCAACTTAGTCACTTTAACAGCTACTAAGTTTTTCAACTGAGAAATCTTGTCTTGATGAATTGTAATAGCAAGTATTAAATTCATACATAGAAAGATTGGATGAAAATTCTTTGGTACGCTCTGAACATCTACATTTGTAATCTTGAGGACGAGACCCCGCGAAGTATAATTGCACGATTAAACGAACTTACCTGTAAGTGAAGTTCGATCGTAATTATACGAGGGTCTTGTACGAGGTGATTACAAACCCACCCTTAGGAAGCTTAGCTCCGGCAAGCTTGGACCCGGAAAAATTTCACGGAAATTTTGTCACCCTAATTGGTACAAACAATTGCTACAAACAATTGGTACCAGGAAATGGTACAAACAATTTTCAAAGAATACTTCAAACATATGAGGAGATCTCGGGACGGTAGCGCCACCTTAAGAAGGGCGCACTTTTTTAAAACTCTGAAAACGTGGCATTAGTAGGTCGTAGTAGCGGTACTACATTTGTAATCACCTCGGACGAGACCCTCGTATAATTACGATCGAACTTCACTTACAGGTAAGTTCGTTTAATCGTGCAATTATACGACTTTATGCCATTATAAACAGCAAAACGTCGTATAATGACGCTTACGTCCTTATGTCATTAGACACGCGACATACGTTACCAATGTTTTGTTCATCGCCTACGTTAAGTTATCGAGGTGGTAGGGGGTCTCTCTGCTGTGTATAAATACGACGGATCGGACGAATTCTAACCAGAAACCTATTTCTAACGAAGTAAGTGGCTACCTTCAACATGAACAAGGTCGTCTGTCTTCTTGTCGCCTCATTGGTGTGCGTGGGTGTTGCCAGCTGCAGCGGTAAGTTACAGACCAATAGTACATGCTCGAATGTTCTATTTTCCAATACAATGAAACCTCACTTATACTTATTTCAATCGAGTACGCTGGAAAATACATACATATAAGTGAGAATAACGTAAAAAAAACTAATTGAGAGTCAAGTCGTTCGATAGCTTCCACGTCAGCATTGCAATTATTCACACACACATCATCAACAGGTGAAAAAAAAACCTGTTCTGTAGATAAACGTAGAAATATTTTTGCATCAAGGAGTGAAATATTCTCGATACAACAAGAATACAATATTCAATCTGAGAATATTTGAATTATTGATTTCAATTCCAAGAGCCAAACTGTAACTCATGGACGTATATCGAAAGCAATCAATTTTTGAAGTGTTGTGTCACGAAATATCGCGTGTCTAATGACATAAGGACGTGAGCGCCATTATAGGACATTTTGCTGTTTATAATGGCATAAAGTCGTTCAATTTTTTTTCACGCCAATCGCTCTGAAAACGTTCAAAACGTATCAATTGAAATTACGAGATCGAGAAATTTAGGTGTAAAAGCTCGTAAGTCGGGCGGATACGACTTTCTGCTTTTAACTGCGATCTCTTTTATCGAATTTTTCGAAACGACCTCGATTTCGATTTTTCTTTGCGTTTTACGAGTTTTTACAGCTATTTGGAAAAATTATTAAAAATCATGACAAAAAAATGGCGCTTACGATTTTATGTCATCGCTACTGAAAAAGATCCTGTAAAATATTACATGCAAAAGTACATAATAAATTACGTGATAAATTTTATAAAGTTATGACTGAATTCCTGATACAAATTATGATGTACTTTATCATATGATTTTTGTTCTAACCATTATGTCGTACAAATACACATAATTTATTACTTAATTTATCGTAGGATGTTTTACATGATCAGATTATATGATAGAAAAAATAGGGGGACACCCGAGTCGGGATCGAACCATGGTCCTTCGAATTTGGAAGCAGTAACGCTACCGCTTGAGCTACGGTAATTCATAGTAAAGTAACAAAGTTTTAGGTTCATAAGCTTTGACATGATTGTGATTGATTTCAGTTTCCTCAAGGAAATTGGAACTCGTAGAGCTAAAACTTATGCGAAACATCACACAATAAATTAGATGATGAATTATGTATATTTGTACAACGTAATGGTCAGAACAAAAATCATGTGATAAAGTACATAATAATTTACAACATTCTTAATTTACATGATAATTCATATCATGAATCGAGTCATAACTTTATGCAATTTCTTATGTACTTTTTCATGTAATATCTTACAATATCTTTTTCAGTAGGGATTGGAAACGCGATATTCAACAGCACACTTAACATTTTGTAGCACGTATGTTCTGCAGGTGGTAACATTCATTGAATCGTTAAAAATAAAAACTATGCGTACGTCGTCACGATATAGATAAAGTGTGTTTCTTGAACGTTATGCTCTTTGTTTGGAACCATTTCATTCTCTACATTTTATGCTACACGGAATGTTCAAACTATTTTCAACATGTCAGGTTCCTCTCGATTCGTCAAGTATTGTCATGATATCCTGATTTTTGTTTCAGGATACAACATAACCGCTGTTGCCGCCGCCGAGGCTGCCAGAATCAGAAGTAAGTTAAAGATACAGAGATTTTCGATAATGAAAGATATTCACTTGTTGTTCGAATCTTTAACGTTATGCTCTTTGTTTGGAACCATTTTATTCTGTACATTTTATGCTACACGGAATGTTCAAACCATTTTCAACATGTCAGGTTCCACTCGATTCGTCAAGTATTGTCATGATATCCTGATTTTTGTTTCAGGCGCCCGCCCAACCGAGGCTGCCGCAATCAGAGGTAAGTTAAAGATACAGAGATTTTTTATGATGTCAGATATTTACTTGTTCGAATTTAGCTCAAGCGAGTCGAGCACCGCAGAATGACGACTCAATCACAGTCCTCTTTACTTAAATTTCAGTGCGCGTGGAAACTGTCAAACGCTATCTGTCAAAACTTGCGGATAGTGTTACAAAGATGTCCCGCAGTAAGTTGAAAACAATGTCACCCAATGAAGATATTCAAGTCATAGCTACTAAGACATGCGTCAAATATTGACACAGTACAATAATGTCATGATGTACCTATTTTATTTTCAGAACGCGGATCCCAGCTGAACGCCACAGACGTTGGTAAGTGATAAGTGGATTCACTTACTTGACTAATTTATACGTCTACCAAAACGCTCGAATTATCTTTGTCTCCGCATTCTGGAAAATCATTCCGTTTGATATTCAGGACCTCTCGATTTCTATTTCAGAAACTTTGACGAACGTCGGAAAGTATTTCGCAGACGCTGTAGATTCTATCCTAGCGGGTAACGGAGGTGAGTTGAAGACGATTTTTACCCTTTGAAAATGTTTTTGTGATCTACTGTTCGCTTCACATATCAGGTCGAAGTCGAGAAATTGTTTTAATTTACCGAGATTTTCTATTTTGATTCTTCATATTTCACCATTTTTTTCACTTAATTGCCATTATATCATGCGTCAATTGGTGAATTTCCACTCTGTCATGATACGCCTATTTTATTTTTAGGAGACAAAGCAGAAATTGCTGCCGGAGTCGCGGGTAAGTGACACTCATTCGAAAAGTACATCAAGCCTAGCTTGATTTTCATCCAGCTGTTGTTAGAACTGAGTGAGAGTCGACGACGACTTGATCATAACCTCTGTATTCTAATTTCAGATGCTGTCAACCCAGTAATAATCAAAATGGCAGACCATTTGCAAAGAGCTAAAAGAGGAGCCGGAGGTGAATTGTAGACGATTGTGCCCATCTAGAATATCGCGTCTCAATCAGCACTTGAAAATTGTCTAAATTATTGCGGTATCTTTTAATTTCCAGTACCCAACAATCGGAGCAACGCTGCTGTGATCGAAATTGTTAGAACATTCGAATCAATCGCGTTCAAAGTCGAGGGGATTTTGAATTCTGCTACTGAGGCTGCCGCTCGAGCTGCCGCTCGAGCTGCCACGATTGCCGCTCAAGCTGCCGCTGGTAAGTTGGAAACAATCGTGCCATTAGAAATATTATTGCAATACTGAGATCTATCATTTGGTAAAAACCAAATTCCAATGAGGCTTTCATAAATTGATCTATTT
The DNA here is from genome assembly GCA_018420115.1 of Euura saliciscinereae. Classification (NCBI taxonomy): domain Eukaryota; kingdom Metazoa; phylum Arthropoda; class Insecta; order Hymenoptera; family Tenthredinidae; genus Euura; species Euura saliciscinereae. Next base: position 3,997 of record JAFFZH010008469.1, on the reverse strand, counting down.
CCTTAGCTTCCAGTTTAAGGCGAGCGTATTTGATACTCAATATTCGATCCCTGATTTCAATTATACCACCAGTTTAGTACTGCTAAACTACGATCCTGAATATTTTTACTTTTTATATTATTTCCAACATCAACTAAAATATGATGATTTCTTAAATTATACTTCCAATGTTCTGGTAATTTCCATTGAAACGTAATTTCACTTTCTCAGGAAGATTTGTATAATCATAAATCCCATACCAGTCCAGCTGAACCGAAGCAGCTAAAGAGACTATTGGTGAGTGTCATCGACAGTATCTGCAAGATGCTGAATATATTTATTCACTAATTTTGGTAAATCTATTCGCAGGCCACTTCTTAGCAGCTATCGCAGAGCGGAATATTCGGAACTGCTTTTGCTAATCTGAAGAACTTTTTGTGGAAGAACGTAAATCATCTGCTGGACGAGAGACTACCACTTTCTTCCAGCACGTCTTCCAATTGATTACTGAATATGAATATGTATACCAATGAGAATAATGTAAAGCTGCATAAGATTGTGAGCAATAAAAATCAATTTCGAAAATATTCATTCGCTGTATCGTATAAATTTTCCATTTCCCAACACAGATTCCGAATACAAAACAATAAAGATATTCAGAGGCCCTTATAGAAACGATTACTTTTTCCTTCCTAGTCACGTGACATGTGAAAAGGTTTTTTCATGAAACGTTTTCACCTGCATGAAAAGTTTGATTCTGTTCGGACCGCTAAACCGATTTGGATGAAATTTGCAAGGCATACCGTTCTTATTCCGAGGCTGTGCCAATAAAGTTTTCAAACGTCGCTCGCTAACCACGTAACTTTCATGTTTAAATACAAAATACCGTGAAGAATATTACGATACAGATAATTAGTGAATAAACACTGATTATCCGAAAACAGTGATTCGAAAACCGAAAGACGTGCAGAATGATATCCAAACGAGAAGAGTCGGTGCCTCCCCCGTGGACCCCTTCCATGGTTAAAGACATGACATGATTTTTCCGCTCAAAATTAAGTCACCTTATGGCATCAACGGGCCTTCGATAATCTTCAGTCGTTTCGTATCTAGATAATAGTATATGATAATTGAGTGTCCAATAAAATAAATTAAGAAAAACTTCATTTTAACCTATAGGACTGTGCGGTTATTAGATAATTTTTCTTCGAATATGCAGAAGAGAATGTAAGAAAATTGTTTTACACTTTCGAATTGCACCCAAAATCATCCTGTCGGAAGAAACGATTTTTGGGAACTTTTCACAATTTTCAAAAATGTTTATCTAAATATCAATAAACCTCAATATTGATATGGATCCCGATTCGGAATTGTTTCTTAAAATCGCTTCTCATTGCAGTTGACTTTATTGTCGTTAATTCCGATTCGTTACGATTGAATATGCTGATCAAACGCATCCATAAAACAATCCATATTCAATGGGATTTGATCTAGAGATGGGAATGGAAAAAGTAGGTTCTAGTCGGGTCCGATATTGCATTGGAATAGAACCTAATTTGCTATCTCTAAAGCCTACGTAGGAGCTTTTACATAGGGTCAAAGTAGACGCTAAATTTCGACTTTGGTAACCGCGAAAATTTCACCTCGAAGGTATATGAGATTATCGGGGGGAAAACGGTCCGAGAAACCGTCAATGTCCGAAAGCATTATACCTACTATCCTCCGGAGTCACATAGATCAGACATCGACGACAGGGGGGAAGTTGGGCCGTGACTGGGGTGAATATATACTCGACGTTTAATAACATTCAATTAGTATTGTCATATTTGGGCCTTTTATTCGAGACTGTCACACATATTGTTACACAAGCCGAAATAAATGAAAAATGTAGGCCGCAAACGATACTATTGCACACATTCAATCTACCATGTATGCTCGTCGAAAGTACAGCAGGAAACAAATAAAGTTCCGACATCATAAGATCTTTCAGATTCTGATAAAATCATCATCGGTGAGAAACGGAAAAGAACTTGTTGCTTTCAGTCACACATCATAAGTCTACTACATTTGCTCGACGGAAATACGATCAAAGACTTATTCATTTCAAACTTTATAGGATCTCTTTTGAACACAGATTCGTAATTTATCTCGCACATTCAGTCTTCTACCAATGCTTGGTGGGTAAACAGTAAAAAACAGATACCGTGTGTTCGTATTAGTATCACGACTAAACGCGTAATTTTGTAATATGCGAATGTCGAGTAGAAGCTCACATCAGAATTCAACGAATAGATTACGGTAGTTTCAGCAAATACTGGTATGCGGATGTTCAGCTAAAATCTCACACCTATGAAATGAATAGGAACTCCAAGGAAACGAATTATTTTCTGATCTGACATTTATAATAGGATCATTATATGATTGCGGAATTGTACAAAATATGTTATATGAACTCATTGTCTCTTTATCAGGAAAGTCATGTACAGAACAAGATCAATAGAAACTGATGGAAGGTTATACGTGTTCTATCTGAGCATAATTTGAGTAGAGATGGGCCGTATAGAATCCTATGGAGTCTCATAGCGATCCTTTATGTTCGTATGCTTTTCTATAAGACATTTTTAGCAGTGGGCCGTAACTCCGTAGGTGGCGCTATCTGTATCTCCTAAAAGACGTATTTTATAGACAGCTTTTCGTCAAATAGATAAGGTGTGCAATTGGCGAAAAATCTTCGAAAATCTTCAGTAACAAAAGAGTGCCCTGATCGAATTGGCTGAAAATTTTACACAGCATGTCTTGCTCAATGCCAAAAGTTGTCTCAAAATTTTATAGTGGGCCGAGCAGTGGTTCAAAAGATACATCAACAAATATTCGCACAGTGGCGAGAATTCGGCGATTATGAGGTTGCAAAAAAGTTTCTTCAGCCGCAGTTCGAAAATTCAAGGGCGATCGCGAGTACGCAAACAAGAATGATCAAATCTTGAATTTTCGAATCGTGTCCAAAACACTGTTTTGCGACCTCATGCATAATCGCCGAATTCTCGCCACTGTGCGAATATTTGTTGTTGAATTTTCTGAACCACTGCTCGGCCCACTTTGAAATTTTCAGACAACATTTGGCATTGAAAAAGACACGCTCCGTATAAATTTCAGCCAATTCGATTAGGGCACTCCCGAGTTATGAATGATTTACACTCATTTTATATTAAAACTACACTTGAACGGCGTATTAAAAATCTGATGAAAATAATCTCGAAAAGTTCACAAAAAACCCCAAAATGTTCATATTGAATCTTTTTTCATGTATCGGTCACGTTTTGAGCTATGTAGGCGCAAACGATTTAAAAAAAATGAAAATCAATTTATTCGATGATTTATCGTAATGGAAGGATGAGTCGAAAAAATCTGAAAAAAATCACGGTTCATCTTTTCGACGTGTAGTTTGACTGTGCAAATGGACATGCAGATCGAAAGGGGTCAGGGAAAAAATCTCGTTTTTGCGGTCGCTTTCACGTGGAATCCCCCTTATATATCGCTTGCCTAATGGCATAAGGTCGTAACTGCCAGAAACGCGATTTTGGTGGCAAAAGGTCGTATAATTTTTTTTTCACGTCATTCGCTCTGAAAACGGCCAAAAGTATACCTAGATCAATTGAAATTCCGAGATGGAAAAATGTAAGTGCAAAAGGACGTAAGTTGGGCCGATACGTCGTTCTTTCATTACAATTTTTAAGGAAAAATAAAAAACAACTTAAAGACAAAACCGAGGACAAAACGTCATAAGCGCAGTTTTGATTTTTTTCAATTTTTCATGATTTTTCCAAATAGCTGTAAAAACTCTTATACGAAAGGATAAATTGAAAGAACGACCATTCAAAAGATTCTATAAAAAATATTGGTAGTTAAAACAGAAGTTCACAAGCGCCATTTTGATTTTTTCAATTTTTCATGATTTTTCGAAAAAACTCGTGAAACGCAAAGATAAATTGAAAGAACGACCGTTCAAAAAATTCGATAA
>JAFFZH010008468.1:0-16518 GCA_018420115.1 Euura saliciscinereae | reverse complement strand
TATATTAGTACGACAAGATTAGCGCGTGCGAGTTGACGGAAGTGCTGTAGGGCGGGCGCCTTCAGGCGCCCGGTCGCAAGCACGAACGTAAACTCGCACGCGCTAATCTTTCAAGTAATGCGACAAATTCATCCTTCAAGACCGAAAGATAAATTATTATTCAGTATGAATATAAGCAATGTTATCTCTCAATCGGACATAAGCCAGTCAACGTAAGATTCATGACATGTATGTCCACCGACCGGAAGCGTAGCACTTCGATACATCCATCAGCCACAAGGTACCGATACTAAAAATTACTATTCACAGCTTGAAAGAACTATTATCAGACAAACAACCAAACCACAGCATAAAAATGCGAGTAGTTGTGTACTATCGATCAATCAATTTTTGATGGTAATTTGACGAATAAAAACAATATGGAGCACAACAGTTGAAATGGACAAAGGGTTCTCAAAATACGTTAGAATATTGTCAATTTGAAAATGGAACAACAAATACACAGGAAAGAAAACAATCGAATGTGCCCGCCAAGTACGTAGCTCTTGGAATGATGTTTCGATATCCTCACACGAAACTCCGACTTGACGACGTAGACTTGCTGAGAAATCGAAGGGGTACGCTCGGTGCTTGGTTTCTTTCTTGATTTCACGACAGAGACCGGCGATAAGTTTTGCTCATTTTTGCGTGGGTACTTGGCGACTTTTCTTACATCTACGATGTTTTTCTGTTAGATTGAATTAACTTTTTCCGCAATTAGGAAGGCTGTCGCCTTAAATTGAATTTTCCAAAAATTTTCTAAGTCAGAAAATGAATTCAAATTCGTAATTCATGGAGAGCTCCCATGAATTACGTACCAATGAGACCCAGAGACCCAGAGGCCGGACCGAAGTCAAGACTCGAAAAATCGGCACGACTGATACGCGGATCGAGCCGAACCGAAGTGACTCTGATAGTGCGCTGATTTACCATTACGGCTCGGTTTTCGGACTACTTCCCGGTACGCGTAGTCACAATTCTACAAATTTTAGGAGAGGGGACTGACCCACGAACTCCTCAGTCTCTCTATGGCGCGCATTTATACTATTTACGGATTTTCTGTTCTCTTCTATCCGTGTTAATCTCCATTTATTTGTAAGTGTCACTTGTATGGTCTGGTTGAGTTGTATGCACAAAGGTATCCTTAACCCTTCGAGTACACACGTTCTGGAAATAACGCGCAGTACACACGGGGTCGCAATGACCCCAGCCGTGTTTAAACGATTGCCACGTTGCCAGTATCGTTCCGAATGACTCATAAAAATTCAGGATATTAGTTTGAACCTTCCAGAATAAGGATATGATGGCAAAAAAATTGTATCGAATTTTCAAAATGGCGAAAAAAAATCAGGAAGGAGGCAATGCGTAAAAAAAAACATTTTTTACTAAAAAAATCATAACTCTGGCAATTTTCGATATATCTTCATGAAATTTTAGGGTGATACTCTTGAGATACCATAGTTTACAGGAAAAACAGCTCCATCGTGGGCATTTCAAAAAGGGTATTTATTTCGACATCTGAAGAGGGCTCATTCCGGAGTGAAATAAAGTACAATAATAATGAAAAATGAGCGATTTATTATCAAAATCAGTATGACAAACGTAGGAAAAATTATTGTTTTCCACCACAGTCAATGCAGATTTCTTCCGAAACATGGTCCTCTTCGTCGTCCGAATCAGCACCACCAAAATCACGGGAACCCTCCTCCTTCTCGAGAAGAGCGTCGGTGAACGCACGACTCCGTAAATTATAGGCCATCTGAATGCAAACATTGGAGCCATAACATATTTTATGCCGATATATTTTGATATACCTACATTGAAAATCTACACTAATTCGTACACGTAATTATAATTCAACTTCATAAAAAAATTCTAATCATTCACATAGTCATACTTACATTACGTGAAGTAATCCCACGCAGAAAAAAAATTGAAAAAAAATTATAAATTTTCACAAAATAATTACGTAGAGTACACACGGAGGGTCAAATTGACCCCAGCTCGTGCACGGCCTACTCCGATCAACTGCCACGAACGAACTGCTGCCGCGATTCGGACAACTCTAGTCTTTTCTTACAAAGGGTACCCCAAAGCATCGTCAGAGGGTAGGCCAGTCCTTTAGGGCGCCAATAACTTATAGTAATTCTAGCGCAAAGTTGCGCTTGGGGTCATTTTGACCCCGGGTGTACTCGAAGGGTTAATTCTAATATAACATGCTGTTTCAATTTACGTGTGTGTGTTAAAACAAAATTTGGTGTGTGTAACTGTTGTTGCCAGAGTAGCGATGTTTCGATGTGTCTGTTTGTCTTCTACTGATTGTGTCTGTGTGTGTATGAGGTTTTCGATCCTCAGTTCTGACTAAAGATAATTAAATTCTCTGATTTTAAATTTGAACGTAATATATTAAGAAGCGATTTGTTGAATACGTTACAACTTCTATATCATGAGATAGAATTACATATAACTTCATGTATCATCACGCATCGGCCTATGTTAGCCATATACGACCATATCCGATCATATAGGCAAATACCGAGGCTTTCTGAGGAAACGAAACAAACCCTCTCTCTCCCTCTCGCAGGTATGCCTAAGGCAGGCCTGTGGAAGGGGAAGGGTTTGTTTCGTTTCCTCAGAAAGGCTCAGTATTTAATCAGATACGAGTTGATACGTGACCGGATACCTGGTTATATCTGCTCATGTATCGGCTCAAACTAGTTGCATTCAACCATGTCTGGTCATATATAAAGCCATATTAACCCATACATGAACAGATATCGGTTCATATCTGATCATTTATAGACTCATATGCAATTATGTATATTCATATATACAATCATATATAATTAGATATGATTAGTTATAATTAGTTATGATTAGATATGAACTTTTTTTTCCCGGGATTGTACAACAGAAAACTTTTTAATCCTGAAGCCTTCCACAGTTTAATGTCATTAATCGATCTAGGGGTGCGTATGATTTCCGAGGGAGGAAGAATTTGGGTTAACCGTTCATTTAATTGAACCTTCTTCTCTGCGTTGAGATACCAAGCACTGTCACGGTTTGCAGGATTGAACCACGCCTGGATGAACATTTTCACTACTCCAAGTAACACGGAATGCATATACTCCGGTGAAAATGATAGTATAATATTGAAAAGAGCTGGCAGAAGCATCAATAAAGGGACACCTTTAACGCCGTTCCCCACCTTGTTTTGCTCAACCGCTTGCTCAGCATCTCGTTTATGCTGCCCAATCGTTCTGGGTGGATTTGCATCACCGCAATATACACGAGCAAAGCCTTTTCCCACTCTCACATGTTCCCCCGGATTCGAGCACATCGAACAACCAAACTCCCCATTGAATTGATGAATGTTCTGGAGTGCACACCTAGCGACTGAATCTACGGGTGCAAGAATTGTGTGCACTTTAATATGGACAGGTTTTTCAGAACCTGGTGGCAAACATTCCAAACCCGTTTCATGCAGTTCTTTTAATTCGTCAACGAATAGTCAAAGATAAAGGTCCAGAATGGGCTTTTCCGTCGCGCACCATAAGCTAGAAAGTATGATGTTTTGATTTCGTACACGATACGGTAGTTCATTGATAGCAACTTGAATTGGCCACATCGGTGCCTCCGATGATTTGAATGTGTCGACACCATCAGCATTCCACTGGATTGTTATATCTAGGTTAGCAATAAGCTCTCCATTTTTCAGGGTTCTGTGAAGTGTTCCACTATTCACGTCCGAAATCACACCATCAGGTTCGTCACAAGTGCGTTTCAACTCATGAAAAAGTGGGCTCAAGAGTAATTTACTCAATTGTTCCTTCAGAGGGATTCGTACGATAAAATTCCCAGTTCGCTTTAAGTCTACTTCATAATAACGAACATTGCAGGATGTGCATATCGTACTCGGCGCTTGAGCGGAGTTCAAGAAAACCGTGCATCTCGAGCAGTAGTAGACAGTTTCAACGTTAGCGACACTCGGGAAACTTTTCAAGAAAAGATATTTTGATGCACTTAGAAATGGCATTGGGAGATGGCAATTTATCAGTTCTAAAAGGTCTCCTAGTCCAACGTCTGTTATTCCATGGCGGATGAGAAAGCTCGTTATTAGTAGATCAGTCTCATCTTTTGTCAGCGGACAACCTCGATAAATTGGTACCCGTTCCTAAAACAGATTAATGAGATTAAAAAGTAAATACATCGATTTTGAAATCACCATGATCAGATGAACCTAAAATTTTCAAAACGTCGAATCACCCGACTTAAAATTTTGATATTTATGACAAAAATTAAGTATGCACCTCTACTTTGCCAACATCGCGGTGAAGGTGTTCATCAAACTTAATACTGTACACTCGGGGGCGCAAGGGAATGGGTAGCGCGGCGAGTGACTAACATGCACCGGCGGGTGTGTGTGTGTGTTTGTGTGTGGGGCAAGCCCCGGGTGTGGGTGAGGAGGTGAGAGGGGGGGATTAAACCTTGCGTGGCTTATAGTACGAGAGCCAGTTACCAAAACCATGCATCATAGCAAAAAGGATGAAACCATATAGAATTACTAGTTTAGATGACCCTGAACCCGTCTAGTGAGTAGTAGACCCCAGAACCCTTGCACAGCTGCGGAGGGTGATTTCTGCTGTGCAAAAAAAAAAGCCACACTGTATGATCGCAAAATGTCTGATCTACGGAATGTAGTTAGATGATAGCCCTGAGATACCGTAAACACGATTTTCAGACAAAAATACCCTTGCGCCTGCCTAGGAAACCATTTTCAAAGCAAAAAAATGATACACCAAAAACCGTATCATAGCAAAATGTTTGAAAATCATGTTTATACGTAATTTGGGTTCCATTGATGCTAGAAAATCGATTTTCAGACAAAAACCCACGACAAATTCGGGGTCTCGTCCCACTGTGCGCTGCAAAGCGTAGTAGGGTGAATATTAACTTGATCGTAAAGTCGTAATCGGCGAGGAAAGAGGTTTCTACACAGTAAAGTACACATATGTATAATATACCAAAAGTGTTTTATTATATACCTTTAACGAATGTTTGGTATCGATATACATAGTTTTCATTATGTCTTCGATTTTGGTCCCCACACGAAACAAAAAATGTTTTCATCAATGATTATTACAAGCGTTGGGACCGAATTTGAAAACATGTCCGAGATGTGATTTCAAGAGACACAAAAATATGTACAATGTACCTATGTGTAATAAATATACATAATATGGCTAACAATAATGATATCTGCTCGTCAATTTTGTCTCATAAAATTGTTTAAAATCAATCATTATGTTAATAATGAACTGTTTCTATCGATAAATCTATAAAATGAAAATAAAACTGAAATGCATTTTTGTCGGAGACAAATCACCCCACGACCAGCATCCACGGCGATCGCGAACAATTGTTTAAAGCGAGAGAGAAGAGGCTCTGCGAGATTTCAAGAATGGGCGAATGTCGATAAATAGTAGCAAAGATCTGTATACTTTTGCTAATTGATAATTATTGATATTACGTAAGTTGATAAATGGATGTTGAAAGGAATAAAAATAGAAAAAATAAAAATAAAAATAAAAATAAAAAAAGACAAGACTAAAGTAAAAGTCAACAATGTTAGGTATTATCTTCAGTTGCCAGTGGCTATAAACGTGGTTGTATAAAAACATCCAGGAAAGGGAATTCATTGCTGCAAACTGTTTCTTTGTTTCGAATCTTCGTTATGACTTCGAACTTCGAACTTTGGTAAAACTTTGGAAATATAATAATAATAAAAATAAAAAACCTTTTTTTTTTTCTTAAATGTTTCAAATTATTTAGTTTACCCGACATCGACAAAAACGCGAATACTGGATCGATCTGTGCTAGGTAAGATTCACAGATCAAGCGTTACAGCACCAAATTATGAATTAATGTGTTTTACAAATCGAAATAATGATTCGTAAAGAAATTATACAAATTTGGTATCTGTTATTGTACATTTGATTGCAGTTTTTTTTTTACGAAGAGCTTGCAGAACCCTTTGATTCTTCTTCCGGGCAATACGTCTTGTAATCTAAAGGCGCTATTGTTTCAAGATCTGATGCTTGGAAATGTCTGTCACCTGACAAGGCGATCATTTCGTTCACATGTCGCGCCGAGGTCATTAGGGGAGACCGGGGCTAGTTGTCACACGGGTTAGTTGTCACAGTGTCCATATCTCCACCGCTAGATAACAGATCGAACGGTGCTATAGATCAAAGTTGTAGTTCGATGTTTGAAACAAACTAATGTCGTTAAATTGAATATCGCATCAGATTCGGCCTCGCAGTGATCGATAAACTGAAATCGGACCTGAAAAGTAATTATTTTCCATCGTCTAATATGTTTTTTCTCATTTTCTAGACTGCGTTGAGGAATTTCGCTACACGATATTCGGAAAGGTTATTCTTAACGCTTTCATTTGACGTGCATATTGTTGATATTTGAATGGCGGATCAGCGAGATGTGCAAATTTTTAAACAACATAGCGGGTTGGGGCAGGTTGTCACAAAATTATTGGGGCAAGTTGTCACGTGTAAAAACTCACCCCATTTTGACTTGACCATGGTTTTTTGAGTTGAGGTCAACTTTCTCAAGATTCTCGGAGTCTGGGTGGGATTTCGCGTGGTTTGTGGGGTGTTCGGAGTCTAGGTTGACTGTTTCGTGGTTTCCAGCAGACAATACAATGAAACCCGTTTTCGCCATTTAAAATACTCGGGACAACTTACCCCGGGGTCTGTGACAACTTACCCCGCCTCGGGGCAAGTTGTCACACTCCGCAAATTTTTTTGAAACTTCGAAAAAACCTACTCAGACTTGCTTTAGAATAACCAAAAATTTTCTGTAGGTGCGCAAAGGATGCATCTACAATACCCCATCTCAAGATTCGTGAAAAAAAATTTGGAAAAATTCTAAAAATCAGAGAGTAAAAAGTGTGACAACTAGCCCCGGTCTCCCCTACAGTCTTTCGTAACATCCGATAACAAGCTCTCGTATACAGATCCGCTTCAGCTGCGCCCGAATAGTCGTCTAAAACCTTCAAAACGAACTCGTACTCCCTCAGCTTCAACGCAGAGATCAAATTTGCCATATACGTGTTAATCATAAAGTGCCTTTTTCTCCACGTAGAACAGGGTGGCGGTAGGTCATCTGTAAGACAAATTAAATACCACTCAATGTAAACGAACGTGAGCATGAGTTATTGACATAATGCATGGATAATTATACATAATTAAAATTAGAAAATTAGTATATCTGATGAGAGAACGTCTGAAAATTGAAGCCTAATAAATGTCATTGCAATACAAATGCTCGACGTCCAATTATTCCGTTCAATTAAACACAGTCTTTAATTAAATGATTCAATCAATTGGTATTTCACCTTCGTTAAAACGCATTTTTAGCTCTGAAATTTCTCATGGTTCCGTTCGGGATTTGATCCGGGATCCTATCGCTCGCTTTCATTACTAGTCGCACGCCCTACCTACTACGCCAAACTAACACACGAGAACTTTGACTTTATATGTGAAACATATACAATCGACGGTGAATAAGACCAAGAAAGAACAGTTGATGAAACATTATCACATTATACATATGTATATCTGATTACCCCCACCACTGCGAATAACTCCCGTCCGGGTGAATGGACTCGGTGAATCTACGCGCGGCGTCAAATTTTTTTTTTTATGTACTTGGCGCGAGACTTCGAGTCTCTTGATGTAGTTTTTTTTTTCAATTTCGAGCTCAATCACGGTATGAAGTGTCAACCCTCCCCCACCCTCGTATGAAGTGACTACAAGAAAATAACAAACGCAAGTGCGTAAACATAACACGTTTGAATTTGCAGTGAATATATATGTGATAGTGATACGACATTATCAAACGTATGACTTTAACACGTGTAAGGAGGAATTCACACGAGCTAGGAATCGCCAACCCGCACGAGATACACACCCTGTTTTTGTAAAACCTGTAATCGGAAGTTCGATCTCGTGGACTGTGAAGTGCGAGACAGCTGATCCCCTACGGGCCGAGGACAGTGCGATAAAGTACCGGAACGTACCCAAATACTTGCAGGGCCGGAACAGACGGGGCGTCCAAAAAACAGTCGCCAGGTGGAGATGTGGGAACGAGGAGGCCGAAAACAAGCATCGGCTAGAACGAACGAACAGTCTCGACTGTCGTCAATGATTAATAATTTTGCTCGGCTGGGGTTCTCTTCTCTCTCAGGGCTTCTCGGTCAGCGTATTAAATGCAGCGAAAGAATTCGAATGTTTTACACGATGAGGAATCGGACGAAAACTTATGGTATCTTCCCGCTTCGACGGTCGGTGTGCAACGCGAATCTGTAAAGGATGAAAGAATACTCTGGGCAGGGCGCTACCGCAACCCGTTCTTTTGTATTGTCTAAATTGTCAGCGCAGAAGCACAGGTCAACGTTACTGACAATTATCGTAGCTTTGGTTTGCGTTGCTCAGGGAACTAGCCCGTTGCGCAGCTTTCCTACTTGGAGGAGATTGGTTTTTGAGGATTTCAGGAGTTCTGAGGAGTAAATGCGTCTGGTTTTGAATTGAAAGTTTGAACACAGATTTGAATATTGATAGTGGAAGATTGCCACTTACATAGCGAAGCGGTCAAAGTAATCCGAGTTGTTGGAATAAAGCCTTGGCTCCAAAAGTCTGATGTTGCAAAATTTGGCACAAGATTTTACTGATTTCCACTGATTATCCACAGAACGTTTAGCCTTGATGATTAGTTTATTCTGGTTTGTACGGTCTAGGCAAGATTGAATTTAACTTCCCAACCGTGGGTTATCACACTATGATATTTATTAGACTCGACTCAGCAGAGTTTGTAAGCGACTTTGAAATTATATGAAATGATTCTAAGTTATTAAAGAGCTTGTAGAATTGACCGGAAATTTATTTTGTCTTTACCGCTACGTTGGACTAGGCCGCAGTGTTGGTAGTGAGACAATTGAGGGCGATTTGAGCGCTCCGGCTCCTTTTATAGACTTTGTTTTGGAGTTCCTTTGACCCTTTCCTTCGTAGGTGGCAGAGCAGCCGTTCATTGTATTGGCTTATTCTATTACATGACATATGATTGGTTTTGATATTTCTCCTATCGGAAATTTTACAATTGGTTTATGATTTGCTGTGGCTGCAGCCTGATTTTAATAACTGAACATTTGTTTGCAAGCTTTTATGTTATTTTTAGAAGGTTTTTACATAACTTAATTTATAATGAAAAAGGCTAACTGATAGTATGAAGTCCCCGAACGGGCGAATACGGGCGGCTAAGTTTACTGTCATACATTTTCGTACACTACAAAGAGCAATTTCAGATAAATGAGAATCCGTCGAAAGCCGTCGAACTGTTCGTTGACGCGGTTTCCGTTCATATTTTTGCTATTTTAGTCTGTATTGCTCTACCAAAGATGGAAATATGTAATGATAAGTTGTGAAATGATTGACTTATGAGTGATTTTGAATATTCAAGCTCATCCTCAAAGCCAGCGACCCTAAGAACCTGCGAACACCGATTTCCGAGGTAACCGTCCTATTAAGGTTTCAAGGCCGTTCTCTTGGGTCGGGCTTTTTTATTTTCATCATTTGAGCTCAGATTTGTTACCAGGGGCCCTGAAAACCCCCATATAGTAAGCCTCGATGGAAGAATCGTAATTTTTTTAAATAATGACGGCCATAGTTCAGCCGCCATTTTGAATTTCTAAAATCTGACTCCAAATTTGAAATCAGCGACCCCGAAGATTCCCGAAGACCAAACCCCGAGAGAATCAAGTTTTTTTTACGGATTTGCCGAGGTTTTGGCCGCAGAAACCGATTTTTTCCCACTGTGCGTCGTCATAATCGCCGAATTCTCGCCACTGTGCGAATATTTGTTGCTGTATCTTTTGAACTACTGCTCGGCCCACTTTGAAATTTTCAGCCAACTTTTGGCATTGAAAAAGATATGCTGTGTCAAAATTTCAGCCAATTCGATCAGGGCACTTTTTTGTTACTGAAGATTTTCGAAGATTTTTCACCAAAACTGCAGTTCGCGAGGGATAAAAAATTGCAAAATATTATTTTCAGAAATTTCAAAGAAAGGCGCAAAACTTTTGTATGAGAACTTTTTTCATTGCTCATCTGGATTTCACGCTATGTTGGCTTGAAAAATCCAAAAAACGCTAAAAGCTGATTAGGGAGCGTTCAAATATTACGTAACGTTTTTTTAGCCGATTTTGACCCCCCCTCCCCCCCTCCTTACCAATCCTTAAACCACGTCCCCCCCCCCCCCCCCATGTTACGTAACATTATCCCAGCAATATTAATCTACAAAATTGTCATATATAGAATTAATTTTTTGAATGTCTAATACTAAATTTTGGTATTCCAGAAAGGTTCAACATTTTTGTCTCGTTTTTAGTGTTCAATTAAAGTTACGTAACAGGCAACTGACGCCCCCCTCCCCCTCCACGTAACATTACCGTAACACTGGCTGACCCCCCCCCTAATTAATGTTACGTAATATTTGAACGCTCCCTTATTTGACCAGCTGTAGTAAAAAAATACTTGGTCAGAAAAATCTGAAAAAATTCACAGTCGATCCTTCCAACGTGTACTTCCACTGTCTAAAAGGGCAAACAGATCAAAAGGGGTCAGGGAAATCGACGGTCGATTTGACGTGGAATCCCCCATATATAATAAATATTTAAATAATATCATCATCAGAGAAATTATCACTCAAGCAATTCATTTTTTCATGTGGAAGCGATCGGTCAAGTCAAATAAAACACGTATTTACGGTCCGACGTTTCGACGACAATTCATCGTCCTCATCAGGAACTTTATTAGAACAAATGCAATAATTCAATCAGAATAATTCAGATCAGTAGGAATATGAGAATAGAAAAAAATTAAACAAATATCTGTAACAATACCTTAAGATTATGTATAGGTCATAGTCAAAAAAACAGAAGAGGAACAGCGACGTGGGGAAACCAACGGTCTCACACACGTAATCATCGTACACCTACAAGTGAACACAACATACAATCAGTAGCAAGGCGGTACGAGGGCACGAGAACGAGAGATCGATCAATAATCAATAATCGCTTGAGGAGCAAAGTCGAGCCGGGAAATTTAAATCAAACAAACACACACATAACGCCAAAACTCAAAGTTTACAAATCGGAACAACTTCTGGAGCGTAACCTTGTCAACATGGTCGAGTATGGTTGATGTAGGTTCCGTGTATCATTTTTAATATTCAATGGATTAGGCTGAAGATTAATGTGTAGCATCTCAGATAACACACGTTTTGACCAGTTAGACTCTTTATCAAGAATACGAACCCCGTCCCAATCAAAGTCATGTTTCATAGAAGTTATATGTTTAGATACTACTGAATGGGATTTCACATCTTCCTTTTCAATATTATTTTTGTGTTCTTTGATGCGAACCTGTAACGCACGTTTCGTCTCTCCTACATGAGACGCTGTACAGTTCTTGCAATTAATTTAGTACACTAAGTTAGTTTGTGCAGTTCTCGGGAGCTTATCTTTACCCTTAATGACCACGTGGCTCAAATTGCTGTTAATTTTTGGAATCGAACGAATGTTAAGTTGTTTTAAATCGCCCGCCAAACGCTCAGAAAAAACCTTTAACATACGGTAACGCCACACAACGTTCTTTCATACAGAAGGATCCTGGCATAGACCAAATAACCGTTGTGTGTCCGTTAGTATCAGTAAGAGTGACGAATGCAAGAGGAGGAGGAAGCGAGCGAGCTTTGGCCTTGAGTTGATGTAGTCTTTTTGTAATCAAGGGATCGAAAAACGAAACCGGATAGCCGTTTTGCAACAGGAAGGACTTAACCAACTTGAGGTTTGGTTGATGGAACTGTTGATGTGACAACGAGATAACTCTGTCGACCAGATTCAAAACCATGCCTTTTTTGTGTGCAATAGGGTGAGTCCAATCGAAGTTGAGGAACCGCGTCCTGAAAACGTAGGTTTACGGTAACAATTGGAAATAACGTGTGTTATCTGAGATGCTACACATTAATCTGCAGCCTTATCCATTGAATATTAAAAATGATACACGGAACCTACATCAACCATACTCGACCATGTTGACAAGGTTACACTCCAGAAGTTGTTCCGATTTGTAAACTTTGAGTTTTGGCGTTATGTGTGTGTTTGTTTGATTTAAATTTCCCGGTTTGACTTTGCTCCTCAAGCGATTATTGATTATTGATCGATCTCTCGTTCTCGTGCCCTCGTACCGCCTTGCTACTGATTGGATGTTGTGTTGACTTGTAGGTGTAC
Organism: Euura saliciscinereae; assembly: GCA_018420115.1. Taxonomy (NCBI): domain Eukaryota; kingdom Metazoa; phylum Arthropoda; class Insecta; order Hymenoptera; family Tenthredinidae; genus Euura; species Euura saliciscinereae. The sequence goes on along the minus strand of JAFFZH010008468.1, from coordinate 4,115 downwards.
GATGATTACGTGTGTGAGACCGTTGTCTTCCCCACGTCGCCGTTTCTCTTCTGTTTTTTGACTATGACCTATACATAATCTTAGGGTATTGTTACTGTTATTTGTTTAATTTTTTTCTATTCTCATATTCCTACTGATCTGAATTATTTCATTTGTTCTAATAAAGTTCCTGATGAGGACGATCAATTGTCGTCGAAACGTCGGACCGTAAGTACGTGTTCTATTTGACTCGAACGATCGCTTCCACATAAAAAAAAATTAAATAATATATTGAATTTATATGAATATTTGATATACTAAAAGCGGCCATAATAAGATATTTTTTATGTATAATTTATATATCTTATATGTATATGGGGCTGTCCACGTCAATTCAACCAACCTCCAGATCGCGACCTCTCCGATTTGCCCCGTGATTTTTTGTGTTATTGTCCGTGCTTTGAAACATTTTTCTTATTTTTTTTTCCGATTTTTCGGATCAACCCTTTTTGAGTTATAATTTTTTTTAACTCAAAAAGAAGGACCATTTTTTAAAATCTGAAAAAATTCACAAAAATCCTCTGACTGGCGTAGAACAGTCTCCCATTTGCGAGAATGTGGAACGAATTTTTTTAATTTTTTTTTTTACGAATTGATTGATTTTTTTTTTTTACGTAAACACTAGACCCACGACTTTTATCCTTTCTAGATCTGCCAGCACTATTTTCGAATTATACGAATGGGAAGACATTTGTATTCAACCGGTCAGTTACTAGAACAATGAGTTCCATCCAGTATTCACTTTGCTCCAAGGATGAAATGTGGAGAAAAAAATGGTTTGTTTCAAAGTGTATATCCCAGAAACGATGAACACGAGCTGAAACGACCAAATTTTTCCACATTTTATCCTTGGAGCAAAGTGAATACTGGACGGAACTAATTGTTCTAGTAACTGACCGGTTGAATACCAATGTCTTCCGATTCGTATAATTCGAAAATAGTGCTGGCAGATCTAGAAAGGATAATAGTCGTGGGTGTAGTGTTTACTTAAAAAAAAAAAAAAAATTAATCAATTCGTAAAAAAAATATTTAAAAAATTCGTTCCACATTCTCGCAAATGGGAGGATGGTCTACTTCAGTCAGAGGATTTTTGTGAATTTTTTCGGAATTTCAAAAATGGTCCTTCTTTTTGAGTTAAAAAAAATTATAACTCAAAAAGGGTTGATCCGAAAAATCTGAAAAAATAAAAAAAAAAGTTTCAAAGCACGGACAATAACACAAAAAATCACGGGGCATATCGGAGAGGTCGCGGTCTGGAGGTTGGTTGAATTGACGTGGACAGCCCCATATAATTTGTACATTTGCTGATATATTATCTCTGATATATATATTTCCGTGCGGGAAAGAGCGCGTGCGTGACTGCCGAGCGCTCTATGAACGCACTAGGGATGGGCGATGTTGAAAAAAAAGATCGATTATTAAATAATCGATGTTTAAAAAGCATCGATGTTTAAAATCGATGTTGGTAAAAGAATCGAAACATCGATTATTTTTCGATCGATTTTTTTTTAAATTGGATGATTGACACTTTCACAGGTCATACGTTATTTTTTTTTTAGGTTTTAAAAAATTTTTCCATTATTATTTTTTTGATAGATATATATTTCATTAGTATTAAAAATGATACAATTTAGCTCTGCAAGTTGCACAGAGATTGGTAGTTCCGGAGCCTGCTCTAGTCTTCAGTCGCCTGCTTCTGGATTTACTACAAAAAAAATTACTTAATTATTAACATGTCATCTCGTTGTCACGCAAATTTAAAACAATTTTTTTTTTCATGCACATGCAATATAGTAGAATACACGTATAGGTGAATATCATACCTGTTGTGAAGTCACACTACGAAATGCAGAACGGATAGAATTCAGGTGTTATTGAAGGGGAAATTAAAATCATTGCGGTATTGTAGTGTGGATTTCAGTTTATACTAATTTGTTAATGGAATCAAAGCATATCGTTATGATACAGTGACAGACGGTAACAAGTCAGATGAACACGTATAACCATAAAAACCAATAACATTGCTACGAACTGTATCTTTCACACCGTTCCCCATTCTTCACGAGTGAGACAGCTCAAAAAGAGAAGTTTGTTCAAGTGCTCACCAGAGAGTCGGTTACGGTTGTAGGATTTGATTAAGCCAGCTTGAGAAAACATTCTCTCAGATGGAACCGACGTTCCAACAATGCTCAGATATTGCTTCGCTAGTTTGAACAGCGCTGGGAATGCGTGCTCAAGTGATTTCCAATGAGCGAATGGATTCTTCAACCTAGATATCACAGGCTGGCTCAAATATTGCCGAATTTCCAGGCTCGTACTCTCATCAGTCGTACGCACACTCAAGTTCTTCGATATCAGGTTGTCGTGAATATCCCAAACGCTTTCCGAAGACTGGGTCTGTTGGTTGGATTCTTTGACTTTTTGGCTAGATTTGTTTTGAGCCAAATTTTTTATTTGACTATTGATTCGTGATATAGCTGTAGAAGCAGCTAAGGCATTCTGAAAATGCATTCTTTTGTAGCGAGGGTCTAGTATGGCTGAAATCGCGAGCACAGAATTAGACTCGAAAGTTCTGAACCCTGAATTCGATTGCTCCTTGCAGCTTCGTTTTAAATTCGAATCCCAGCGGTGTTGCAGGTGCTAAGCGCCGAACCTTGGCCTCCATACATCGGATGATGGGTATAATAACGCTGCACGTCGGATACGAGTCACCACTGATCTCTTTGGTGACGTTTTCGACGGGTTTCATCAAGAGTACGACATCAGTTAGAATTTGAATTTCTTCTCTTTTAAGCGTATCAGGCGAATTGCTACATTTCAGCAGAACCGGATAGACATACTCTTCTAGAAGCAGAAACCTTTCGAGCATGTACAACATAGAATTCCAGCGTGTGGGAACATCTTGGATGAATTTTAGTGCTGTGCCTTCGGTTTTTCCATCCCGTCATTGTAACCGCTTCAGCTCGTCAGATGCAATAACACTTCGTCGAGTGAGTGTGACTATACTTTTTACTTTGGAAATTATGTCCGTCAAAGCTGGTATGGTCCGCATTGCATCTGGTACAAGATGAGCGAGTATGTGAGAAAAACATGACAGTTGTTTTTCTTTGCCCACTACATCTGAAACGGCTTTCTTTATATTAGCTCCACTGTCACAAACGATTGCCATGATCTTTGCATGGTCGAGCACGAAATCTTCGATGACTGATTTTCAAGCCTCAGTAAGATATGCAGCTGTATGCGACTCGTGGAGTGGAACCACGCCTAGGCATCCACTCTTCATCGCCAAGTCTTCGGTCAGGTAATGTATTGACACTCCCAAATAACTCTGATTGCTGACATCCGTCCAAACATCGCATGTCAGCGAGAAAGATTCAACTTTTTGCAGATCATTTCTGCACCGTTCTTTGAGCACGTCGTATCGCGAGTCGAGCAGCTTCGTCAGCGTTTTCCGACTTGGGATGATGTAGAGTGGTGCCACTGTTTTCGTCAGTGTTTTGAAACCCTCGTTCTCCACAGTGGCAAATGGCAACTCATCCACAGCAACCATATACAGAGTGGATTCCTAAAGTGTAAACAGCCCAAACCTAGTGCGCATGCGCTTACCTGAAAAAATTGAATGTCGGTGTGAGATACCAACCGTCGAAAAAATGATGATTTATACTTGACATGACAGCTCGCCGCACCTAACCTCAACGATTTCGACAGGTTAGCGCGACTCGGCCATCGATCATTCGTGGTTATGGATTATTGACAATAAGAAACCTGCGTTAGATCGGTCGGGATAGAAATTGTTACGGAATGTCTTATCTAGGAGGTTACGAGTCCTCCGATCCCCTCAGTAGTGGTCTGCGCCGTCTGCGCGACCTGAGGATGAGCGTAACTCTTCAAAACACCAAATAGCACGCGAAAAATGCAAGGCGTAGACGAAGCGCTAACAAACCTACCGCGACGACAGCTAAAGATTCTCTTTGGGCTGATACCTCTGCGGCGAGCCTAATATCAACCCAATCAGTCCTAACAAGTTTCCAGATACAGTCCCCACCCAGACACACCGCGACGACAGTCCGGAGTCT
>JAFFZH010008466.1:0-17322 GCA_018420115.1 Euura saliciscinereae | reverse complement strand
CTGTACTACTTCAGAAAGAAGATGTCAGCCCGGTAATTCGAGTTGGAAGAAGAAAATTTCCGTCAAAAAAACTCGACGACTCAAGATTTTTCGTAAGAGATTTACTTATGCCATAGAATTTTGACAAGGGTTATGGTTTGAGACCTTGGAACTTTTCCAATTTACGCGAGTCACCTAAATCATTCTGTATTGTAGTGTTCATTCACACTTCACAGTCTATCATATCATAAGGTTATTCTCCCTTGGGAGAATGGTGGCAACATCTCCATCAAATTCAAGGTGGAGTGCTGTGTGCTGAATCGTGTTACCCTCCCCAGATGTCACCCGACATTCGTCTTCACTCGCACCGTGAAATACTTAGAATCCCAGGTAAGATGATTAAATCTATAATTCTAAGGACAATATGGCGCAAAGGAGGGCTTAAGGGTGAAGAGGTAGAAGGGGCTTGGGCACAATCTGTTTGATTTTTCTAATCCATTTAAACCTCATTTTCATCCGTTGAAGTTTTGCAAATCCGCGTAGCAGAAGAAGAAGAGAAAATCAAAATCAGATTAAAAATTAGCCCAGAATGTTGATATTGGATTTCTCTGCTTGATTGTAATATTTTTAGCCACGGCGAATTTAAATTGCATGGGATAATTTAATGAAACTGCGGCAACGGTACAGCGAGGTTAGACCGTTGGAAGCGAGCATTCAAGGAGTATCAAGCTGCGGATGTTTCATTGACTCAGTTTTATTTCATTTTAATTCTCCGTGAGCTCGGTATAAATTAGGCTAATTAGTTTGGGGCTCATTTACATAGATCATTGTCGGAGAGGAGTTTATTCAAAACGAGATTGTGGCCTTGAAAAGTTTACGCCTGTTATTTCGCAGCGTGAGGAGTATATTTTCAAGAACTCTTCCCACTATCCTCTGGTGCTGTTAATCTTAATCCACTTTCCAAGCATTGGTCTTCCGCATCTTTCTTCATCAGCCGTTGACAGAGATAAGTACACTACAGCTTTCCATTCTTCACGTCTGTTTCAGGATGAAACTCACCCTTCCCATGATAACGTCAAACGCATTCGCAGGTATAGCAAAATAATTCCTGATTCTACGGACTTCTTTCTGTCACCACGGTTCCTGTAAATTCTGCTATTCAACAGTTGTGCAATGTGGAGTGTGTGAAAAGCAACATGTATTTTGAGTATCTCTGCTCCAGTGTGTATAAACTTGGAATGATCAAAATATGACAACTCGTAAAATTATTCCAGGAGGATTTGAATGAACACAACCGGGATGCCGCTTCGTCAAGTTCAGCCAACTGCAGAATTTTTTGCCTGGCTATAATTTATACCACTATATCGTAGTTAGAATATAAAATAGTAGGTACGTGTTCTCTTCTATTTGAATTTGTGAGCTCAAGTTCAGTTGTTGAGTTGAGCGTGCAATGTCAACGTGCTATGGTGTACCCGCTCTTCTTCCATAAAATTTCAGGTGTATAATATATGACGTGTTAATTGTACCGCCCTTTTTCTTCGTTTTTCTGAATAAATTAGTATATCAATTCAAACAAGGAATTACCTGCGTATTCTCTCAATAGTATTATCAAGTCTCTGAAAGTTTCGGAACGTCCGTCGACAGCATGTCTTAGCATTTTGAAGCCGCAAGGATCGTCGGCGGAACGTGGATTTTCCTGTGGAGCTCTGATCACCTCCAGGGAATTGCATATAGACCGTACTTACATATAGAAGGCTATGTATCATATCTGTTTCTAGGTGAGAACCTCGAGACCAATTGAAAAAGGCAAAAAATGCTAGCAGAAGAAAACGTCGAACTCTTGAACTATCAATACGAAGAATTTCCGTTCGTGGAAGTGAGACTAGCGTCTAGACGTTGCCTAATTGACATCGTAATTAAAAATACCTATATACCGATATGTTCTCACGATAACTCGACAACGGATGTGATGTTTTTCGCACGAAACGACATTGACCAATGAAAAGCATTCCAAGCTGGAATTCTGATTTTTGGAATTGGCTTCGAGTAGGAAATAACGTTCTGTGTGTGAGAACAATTCAATTGAATTCATTTTGAAGGGTGTTATTTTTGTTAGAGGAGGTATGAGCTGACAATGAGGTAATTTTGATACATGGTCTTCAACGCTGATGGCTATTGGGTTTTCTATAACTAATCAGATATACGCTACTCCCTGAGATACTGTTACAAATCAGGACGTGAGACCTATGCAACTGTCACGGCGATAGATTAACCCTTTAGCCAATGGCGTTGAAGCGTCAGAGCCATACGTATGTACAGTCCTCTGAAGCTGAAATACATTCTTTACCTCTACACTATCGCCGGCCAAAGTTCATTTGATACAGTCAGGACTGAGGAGTAACAGTGTTGAATGGATGGGGGAGTGGTGTACTTACAGACATGCCGTGAAGATAGCGATACTTTCCAAACTAGTGCTTCACTTCCTGCATTGCTCGGAAATGAGGCACTTGACGTGCGGTCGATTTTGCGGGCAGAACGGTGATTATTTTCGGTTATGTGGCCGCAGTCTGGCTCGGTCGGTACGGAAGAGAAAGCAGAAGAAAAAATGTTTGCTACCTGTTTTCGGGGCTTTTTCTCCCGGGGGACAAGACTTAGCGGGAGGAGAGACTCCCCGCTCGGTAAAACCACACTCTTTGCCCCCGAAAACAGGTAGTGAAATCGGCCTTTCCGTTGATGTATGGAAAAAACAATTTTCTTGTTCATCAATAATTGTGTATGATATGCATTTTCCGTAATTTTAACTGACGGAAGGCAAATCTGCATGTATCATTTCGTTTTATTTCAGCTTAACTTTCTCTTCATTGGTTCCTCGGCGTGCTTGTCAAATTTATAAGAATAGTTCTATGATGAATCGATTTCTATAACTGCAGTATCAACTATCAATTGAGCGGAAGAGTAATGGTAGCTGAAAATGGGAGGTCGTCCATTCCATGAGGGCTTTATAGTTCAATTAAAGCGTCCGTGCCGGTTCTGCGGACAGTAATCTTTTTCACACAGCTATTAGAATGATTTATTCAATTCGTAACGGCGCGGCTCCAGCATCGACCGTTCGGACCGATAATAGGTCTCCAACGATTTCAAACACGTAGGTATATCTTCACGGTGTGGAAAATCGACGCAAGGACTCACTTCCAGGCCACAAGTGCTTCGGAAGAAGGATGTTAAAAGGGGTCAACTTTGGTCTCGAACCATGAGGTGAATCGACTGCAATAAATCATTGTTTGGCTTTTTGAATAACGGCAAATAACAATTATCCAACCGACGAGGTCGTCGAGATCATTTCCAAGTTTGTATACGACGTTTTGAAATATTCTTGACACTGCAGATAGAAATTTGCCATTGTGGCAAAAAATTAAATTCGTAACTCAATAATCAGAATGCGATGAAAAAAGTGTTTAAAAGTGTGTGTTTTATTACAGCATAATGAACTTATGTTGTACATCAAAAATTTATTTTTAAGGTTATCAAATTTTTTAGGTGGAATGTTTTTTCTGAATCCTCTGATTACACGCGTCAATGTCAATATGTCACATTAATAATTATTTTAGAAAAATTCACCATGGAATATATTATTGGAGAAAAGTAGACTTCCATTGGAATAATTCGTTGACATTGTCAACAAGAGAAAAATAAAACAAAAAATAAACTTATGTCTAAAGAAAATTGTGATGATTGCCATTTACAAATTGTTAGCAAAGATTTGAATTATTTGGAAAATTAGGATCTTGTGGAAAAAGATGGCATCAAACTCCTAATGATTCCAAAACTTGCCATGTCAATAATATTTTTTTCCCATTTTTTTTCTCTCACTTTTCCTTTGTCCGTTCCATATAAAATATTCATAGCATTTTTCTTCACCAGGTGGTTCGCCGAATGCAAGTGGTTTTCATTTGTCCAACGCTTTGATCGAATTCGAAGGCACCTTTTTCAGCTAATATAATAATTAAGTGAAATGCCGGAACAATGAGACGCAAAGACAAAGGTTGTATAAGCCCGTGGCAGGTGTCTCTTTCCTGGATAATAATTTCCAAGACCCTATTACGGATTCCACAAAGTCCCGCTTTTAACGCCTATTGTTCCGCTGTCATTTTCATGAGTTTTGCGTAACCAGCATGTATTCTTCTCAGCCACTCCCACGGCCTCGTTAAAATCGTTATTTAGGCAAAGTTTAGCGAAGAAGATCCTGTCCTGGACACAATCTGCTTAATGACTTGTTGGGGAGTAAAATTCCTATTTTGCACCGTTGACATGGTTTCTGAGTTTGCAATAAAAGCGCGTGTACTCAAATTTTAAGTGTCAACTGTAATGAAACGACTGAGATGTGGTTCTTGTTTTGGTAACGTGAAACAGGGGATGGTCCGTAAACTCAGCGTACTAAATTCGCGATGTTTATTCATTCGAAAAATTTCTGCAATTCCATTTCATCACAAGTCAGTAATCAAGAGTTCTGAAACTAGTTAACTCTCGATTTCGCAGCAGTTTGAACGACTGCAGACACAGTTTTGAACGATGTTAACAAAGCGCTCATTTACATTCCCTCAAGTGTTGTAGCCAGAGGGTATCCACTGATCCATTTGTGAACTAGTTAGCAAAGTATTTTATGAAATTCTTCGAAATCGGGGGGCTGGTTACTTCAATTTTAGAAAGGGATATCTTCAGTAGTCAAAATCCAAAGAATGATAAACAGAAGCGGTAATACTTGGAAGGGATGGAGACAGATTCTTTTCGATCTCTTTTTCTGTTGGTAATGAAATTTCACGCTAACTTGAAGCACTTATTACTCTCGGTGTTTGATTTCGATCTCGACCATACTCTACAACAAGTCGACTACACTCTATACTTTACAGCTTAATCGGCCACTTCTGTTAACTTCCATTGCCCTCGGTTCGCCTCGCGAGAAAAGTTACTTCGAAACTTGAACAGGTCGTAGGTGTAAAGCTTTTGAAGCAATTACTTTACGGCCTGAACAGTGATAACATAAAATATAGAACACAGTCTATAAATAAAGTATACCGGAAATTTAAAAAACCGATTCGTGCCCTCGAACCTATTGAAAGATATATAATAAATTCGAAAAGAGTTTTCAAGAATTAAGGTGAAATGAAAGTCACGTGACCTCGATATGATTTACACTTGGAATTTTCAAACGCTATTTTCTCAGCCAAAACACATTAATCCAAGGAAGTGCTGCCTCTCTCCACGAGGGGCAGCACCTCCTTAGGTCACAGAACAATACTGTTACACGAAATTCTAATTATGTCTTTCGATTTTCGAAAATCCACGAGCGTCATGCCCTTCATTCAGTTTTTCTACGTCACTGATATCAATTTCACATCAATCGAATGTGTTTTGGCTGAGAAAATAGCGTTTGAAAATTCCAAGTGTAAATCATATCGAGGTCACGCGACTTTCATTTCACCTTAAGGACCAATTTTCTTCCACTACCAAATGTCAAGTACGTAATTCGAGTTCGAGAGGAACTGCTGGGTGTAGATTCTCGAAGTAGACACACTTCAGTATACAGAATCATTGCCGGGGTAGGGCACGAGCATAGTGTAGGTTAATGTACATCAATTTGCCAGGAAAATTGATTCCTTAATTTAATGGATGGCTAATCGAATTAAGCCGGCGTGCACGTAGAATGTGGACGGTGCAACGGTGCCCGTCGTTTCACCAGGAAATCGATGGTAACTCCAGGAGAGGAGACGCAGTTGAACGAGCCACGGAATTTGAACGTCGACATTGTATCAACCTGAAAAAATGGTAAAATATTTAAGGTGCCTCATTAATCAATTGCATTCGACTTTTCACGCGAAACAAACATGCACTGGCATCTGTTCATAGCAGAGTTACACCTGCAGAAGTGGTTAACTAATTAGTTCTCGTCGCGCAGTGATAAACAAGAAGTCTTAATTACAGACGGTAGTAGCTTACACTAAGGTGTAGCACATCTTGCATGGATAGACAACGGAGGAGTCTGCACTCGACGTAGAAGTTATACGTATACCTACGCGATACAATTTCATGGAGTCACTCATCCTTAAGAGCATTTAATGGAGTTGTTACTGCCTACTGGTCTTGCGCAAGTCAAGAGGGTTGTAAATCCACCCTCCTCGAGGACGGGCACCACTTGCGACTAGACACCTGGCTAACAAATTTTGACCGCGACGAGGTCAATTATACCCTGAATGTTAATTAGAAACTGGGAAACTCGACTTCACAATTTCTTCTATCAACGTCTTAACCTCATTATACAGTATCGCGGTGGAAACGAGGTTTGTACATGATTATATTTCGTAAACAAAAGTTTGATAGGTACTCTCACAAAATTAGTATTCGTCGAGGGCGTGGTAGCTTGGTCATACCGATAGTTTCGTTGCGCAACTCTGCTCCTAACTACACACAGTTCGAAATAATTTAGGTTTCTCTAGCTTGTGAAAATATGTTAATAACGAGTCATCCTAGTGTTCAGAATTTATTTAACATTGATAATAATAATAATAATAATATGATGATGATGATGACGAATTTATGCGTATCGGAACGTATATAGAAAAGTTCTGAAAGTATAGTGGAGTTTAGTAAGCTGCTATAAAGAGCGAATGAGCTGGGAGGTAGGGTGGATATCGTGAAAGTTTTTTAACTGGAGAAACTACGGTAAGCGATTTACCGATAAGAGGCTGAAGCAATATTTCGAGAAAACTTTTAAGAGCGCCGAGTAGCTGAAAGGTCCTTTAACTAAAATGCATTTCAGGTGGGTAGGTTAGTATTTAACAAGGAAAACTGAGAGATTTATAGAATATTGTTCCTTCATAAACATAGATAACAGCAAAACGACAGCCGCCATATCGTATGAAGTTTCAAAGATAAAAGGAACAACCATTTTCGCTTCCTTTTTAGGCTCAATTTTTGCATAAAAGGAACAACCATTTTCGCTTCCTTTTTAGGCACGATCGTTAAAAACGGAGTGCCTTATACATTTGCCATCGCTAAAAACGTCGGATCGAGTAAAAATTCTAAAATCATGTAGGGAGTCCGTTTTGGCACCTGGGTAGTCGTTTTCGAGCATTTTCAAGAGTGGTGTATGTGACCCCCCCATTTCTTGTAAACACGAGTTCAGCCAAACCGCTGGACTGATTCCGATGAAATTTGCAGAGGATACTTTTTTTACCCCGAAGATGTGCAAATTTCTTTTAAGACCCGATCCGACTTCGGGTTCAGAAATGGCGACTGCTAACTTTGTCAATTCTGAATATACAACAGCGAGCTTTGGAATACAGTCTTCTGATCATGAATCAAAATTTTGGGAATTTTTGAGGATTTTTCCGGCACCTGCGTCAGGCGTCTCGGTGTCAAATCGTTGAAGTTGCTTGTAAACACGAGCTTAGCCAAACCGCTGAACCGATTCCGATGAAATTTCCAGAGGATACTTTTTTTACCCCGAAGATGTGCAAATTTCATTGTAGACTCGATCCGACTTGCGGTTTAAAAACCGCTGTCGCTAGCTTCGTCAATTTTGAAGTAACGAGAGCGGTCCTTGGAATACGGTCTATTGGCTTGGAACCAAAATTTTGAAGTTCTTGGGGGATTTTGAACACTATTACAACACAAACTAGCACTGTACGATCGTGCCTTACGCAAAAAAGCGATGAGCTTTTTGGCTAAAACGGGCTAGTTCAATCCTATTATTCGTCTTCGTAGCACTCCCAAGAGATGCACAGCTCAGACGTATTCCCGGTAAAGAACTGGACTAACCATAAGTTCCTGAAAGCAAATTATTATGCTTGATAATTTATGCAAAAATGTTGACCAGTGAAAATTAATGCTCATCAAGAGTGGATAAAATCACTCAGTTATAACGTTTCATACCGTGTTACATTATCGGTGTGATGAGAAACAAAATTCGAAGTTTAGATTGGACGATATTTTACGAGCCAATATCTCATAACCAAAACTGATCCTCAATATACATATTAGGATCGTGTCTACTATGTAATGCGATCATCATTGAGATGCAAACCCTAGGACATGAAATGCAAAGTAAATGGAGTTTGATTTGAGCTCCGCATGGCATCCCATTTTATTGATCAAGTTCACCCACGGGTTGAACACATATGAATACATTCGGTTGTATTAGTTTGAAGACTCTGACAGTATAATTCATTTTTTGATCGCTTTACTATGACGAGATTTTCGAGTGATCAGAGGGGCGAAATGGAATTCTTCTTTGTTGAGACATGTTGAATTAGAAAGAATTTAGATGTCTCGTAACAGTTATTGGATTGAGTCTGGTTTCCCACCACTGGTTCGTAGAGTACTACTAATTTACTAGCCAATTCGCTCTTTGACTCGTGATCAGAGGTCGTATATCAACCTTGGCATATTTACCGACGAATTTTCATCCCTGCACGGAATTACAAATGCTATATAGGATCGTACATACACCCACATATGCGAATACCACACGCCGATTCAGTGATTCCATCCGATATCAAACAGCGGTATTAATTAATTGAAATACGGAATATTTCTCCACTTGAGAAACGAATTTTGCTTGCTTTTCAAATGTAGAATCCAACAGCGGACATTGACAATCAATGTCGACGGGTCCTAAGGGAACCGACAGTGCAGGGCAATCTAGAACGGACGTAACTCGCCGGGCGGGCTAGAGCGGACGTAACTCAGGAAATAAGAAAAGAATTACGGAAAAAGGCAGATGAGTGCAATATCAATGTGGCTATAATTGGACAGTAATTCGATTTTCTATTATTAACTTAAATCAATTGGGGACATGGTTGATTCGGTTAGCGTGAGAGAAGTCAGTGAGAGGTTATTCGAGCATAAATATACATGGAATATAATATACAGTCTGTCAGTCAAGTTCTACGTTGTTATACGTTTGTTCGATAACTCCTCTTTCTGATCGAGCGTCTCACGCGTAACATGATGTAGGATGTTATGGACGACGTCTGACAGCTCTCTGCGAAAGACGTCGAATACATTAAATCAACTTTCAACTTTGTATCCGAAGAAAAAATCGCATCTTTATGTATAAGCCTGAAATTGGTTTTGGCAGTATCTAAAAACTCTGGTGCAAGAGGCTGGATCCAATTTTTTTCAGAAATTACTTCTGAGTGGTTTTCAATGTGGAAAGAGACTAGCGTCGAAAGGTATAAAGATCGGGTCGGTTACTTCACTACCCTACAGATTATGCATCGGGAGATTCTTATACGAATACGTGGTAGTCTCGAACAATTTCATCTAGTACATTTTTAATAGCGATTGCGTGATCTCATTTTAACATGCCCTCTTCACACTTTGCCTTCTTTCAGGGGACTGTGGCGTGAAACAATAATAAACTGACAATGAACTACCGTTACTTTTTCCAGAAAGAAAACCGAGAGAAAACTGAGAGTTTCATGCCGAACGCGGCCGAGCAGCGCCGGAGGATGCCGAACGTGGCGTTTTCCCGCACCCCAATACGAGGGGGAAATAACTCCTTGAATTGACGTGTCAATAGTCCGCGAATTAATTCGTAAATCACTGAATGAACAAGAATTACTCGAATTAATGAGAATTACCTGAATTAAAAGTGAATTACTTGAATTAATTGTATTAACAGTGAATTACTTGAATTAACAGTGAATTACTCGAATTAATGAGAATTATCTGAATTAAAATTGAATTACTTGAATTAACGAGAATTACCTGAATTAACAGTGAATTACATCGAATTAACAGTGAATTACTTGAATGACTTGAAAGAAAACCAGCGAATTACATTGAATTACAGTGAATTACTTGAATTAACAGTGAATTACTTGAAGTAATAAGAATTACCTGAATTGAAAGTGAATTACTTGAATTAACGAGAATTGCCTGAATTAACCGTGAATTACTTGAATTGACGAGAATTACCTGAATTAACAGTGAATTACATCAAATTAAGTTGAATTACATTGAATTACTCTGAGTTTTTTCAGAATGAAATGAATTATTTTAAATATGAATGAATTATCCGGAATTGAATGAATTATTCTGAATTATTTCAACCCAAGAATTGATGTGTCACTCAAATCTCTAGTTATTTCCCCCTCGCTCCAACAGGTACTATACTCGCGGAATGGCAGAAGCACTCGCGTCAGACGTACACCGTGCGAAAAATCCTGTTTTGATTTGATTAGATCTGACGAGCCCCCGATGAATTCGGCAGTATCAGGAAAAGATAAAGTTCCATGAATAAAGATGAAAAAAATGTCAACTAGTCATATGCCATTTTCAAAGTGGTGCAAAATATGGATTTGATAATGAGCGTGAGAGTATGTCTGACAGAGCGAGTGCTGATGCTATATGGGAAGGAAGATAAGACTGAAAATGTCTACATGACAGTTGAATGACAAATCACGGCTTAAATTAATGTAACGGGTGTTCGTGTAACAATATATCCATAGTAGATAGTGTAACGTTTCATGCAACTGTAAATTAGCGAAATTCTCACACCGTGAAAATGTTACTGCAAGATTATACGGCGAGAAATAATACACAGTCATTATTTGAAGTAACAAATTGAACCAGGAAAAAATTCATTTCGAAAGCGAGATAATGAATAAAAAAATTGACCCACATTAACATTACTCTGACATAACCAAGTTTTTAATTGGCATTTGATTTCTAAATTAGTAGAAACGGGATGATTTATTATTGAGATTCTCCACCCTCAAAACGAGTTTCGAATTGATAAATTGACAAATAACCTAGTCGATAAATCCCGTGGCTAATATTGCCGTAATAATTTAGGGGAAAATTAAGAGTGGATTTAAAAATTACGCTTTTATTAAAACACGCGAAAATTGAACGATTACTGAATATTAATAAAGCAGTCGTTTGATCGATCCCTTCTTCTCTAAACCGGACAATTCATCACTACAATCAACGAAGTTCTCCATTCCCTGGAAATGAATTTTTGTGTTCCTACCCCATTAATGTTAGCTACTCCGAGCTTTCATCAAGGCTTGTCGGAAGCTGTTTCTCGCCGACGCCCTGAGGCAAACTCCTCAGCATTGCCCCTACGACGCCAAAAATCGTCGTATAAATTAATATTTGTGATTTTGATTTTTGTTTAAACAATTCGCAATTGCAGTACGAATTATTATAGATAATTGATCGCTTAGGCGGAAAGGTCTTATACCATGTTGTTGAAAAACCGTTCATTCCGCTAATACTCAGCATAGAAGCCCATAGAAGGTTCTAGAAGAACGCGCGAGCCATAGAACTCCGTGGAACGTTCTAACGAAACGCTGAAGACCATAGAACGTTGCGGATTAACGCGTCGCCGCCTATATAAGCGACGACGCGCGTCACCAAGCAAGCCAGTCGGCAAAGCACCTTCTGTGCGAACACTTGCTATTCAAAGATTCGTATTAGATTCTTCTTCAACATTGGTTGAATTACTTGTTTTTCCAAATTACTTGTCATTTCAAATTGATTCAAAGTAGAATCAGCCCAACATTGGTTATACCGGGTATCCGAAAGAGGACCCACTTACTTGCTTTACTCGTTAATTCAAATAGAATTAATCTTACTTGCTCATATCGGGATTCCGAATAGGATCCAAACTCAATTAGTAAAAATCGATTTGAATTTCAATTCAAACCTAAACTCTAAACGACGCTCACGTTCTATCCACGAACGCATTTTGTTTTGTATTTATCTTGAATAAACCAATTTATTTGTGATCATCATAAACGCATCGGGTTGTGTACATCGCTTCAATAACCTGATCCTCATTACCTCACCCAACTTCATTCTCGATTCTACGATCGGTTATCATTGGCCATTGCGTGTCAAGAGCTGTTTCTTGTGGAATTCGGAACCCAAATTCCTTCTCGATTCTACGAGCGGTTATCATTGGCCATTGCGTGTCAAGAGCTGTTTCTTGTAGAATTCGGAACCCAACTTCTTTCTCGGTTCCATGAGCTGTTATCATTGATCACTGCGTGACAGTTGCTGTTTCTCGTGGATTCCGAACAACCCTACTCCCTATTGGCTCTACGAACGGTATCCCTGACCAACGTGTGTCGACGTCCGAATTCCTCCCCACACCTACATACCCCTCCAAACACATATCCACATATCAACCGTACGAAGTACGAAAAATAACGACCAGGATCGTCAATCAACGACAGAAAACACCGACGAGCTAGCAGAGGCGATTTTGGGCCGTTACATCTCGGATGAAATAGGACTCCAGTTCCCAGAATGTAAAATTCAGAACTCAAGATCTAAGGTCAAAAGCTCGCTTTGAAGCGTGGCATCGGATCAAAAGCGCTTTTTTACCATAATAATTTCAAGCCTGGATACGGAAGTGTGGGGACGTGTCGCCCCTGCACGCCTGCCTAATCACATTTCCTCGACCTTCCGCAAGGCCGACACCATGCTTCCGGCACTTCCACGGGTGATCGGGTGACCTTGAAGTGCTTTTATTCCGTCAGAAAACCAGATCCGGGAGATTATCTTGGGCTCAGATAATACGTAAAAGCTATCTGTCAGCGTAAATATTTATCAAACCATCCGTCAAGGTGTACGCGAAAGGAGATTGGGAAGATTTTTTATGATTTGTAAACCGCAATTGATGGATTTTCTTTCGCCCCCTGAATAAATACGTCACATCGTTTCATGGTTCGAATTCGGAATCTGAAATTATAATTTCCTCTTTATTTTACTCTTTTCATTTAGTCATCTCCTTTGGTTTCACGATCGCTGCTTTTGACTCCTCGACGATCTTGCCTCCAATTTATTAATGGAAGAATAACAAGCGAAACCCTACCGCTGATGTAATCTCACGAATCCGTCAGTCTTTCAGACTGTCATAAGGGAAACGAGACACCATACGGAAAATGATGGATATCAAAGAACATTGACAGCTGCAGGGTCAATATCGTTCCTTCCAGATGGTCTGTTCTACAGTGAGAAATTCTCTGACACAATAAATCTCATCTGACAAGTTTCAATCTGATGTCTGATCGAATTTTCGAAAAATCTTGATCCACTTTCACATTTTTATGAAGAATTGAACGAATAAAAAATATGATATTGTTCTTGAATTTTGCCTCTCTTGACTAATTTATCACACGTTTCATCACAGTCAGTCATACTTCAATAAGCCAATCCCTTCAATTCTTCAGTATGGATTTCAGCCCCTAATACAACATCAGATCGGAGTATATTTGATATTTTTCCGATCCAATCGCTCGACTGACTATCCTTCACAAAGCAATCGATTGTTTGGTTTAAAACCCATGAAAATCTCTGAGTTATCCAGAAGAACTGAAATTCATTCAGTGGAGTCGTAAACTCCCCGTTATCCGGTTCAATCGTCACGCAGGTGTTGAGAAAACCGAAAAAACTGTGAAAAACTCAGATTTTCTTTCGAGGGACCTGAAACATCCTCTACTCTGAACAACAACCATTGTTGAGTTCGGACTCTGTTGAACCAGACGCCCAGTATGTATGCTACAGATAATTGAGAAGAAGATCAGAGGAACGGGTGAAACCGGAAAATGGATCGTTAAAAATCGAATATTCAGATCGTCGGAGACCGAGCCACTGAGAAAAAGAGTTTTGTTGTTGTTAATAAAGTTGGTTAACAGTTAACGAATCGTATATTTGTATATGAGCAAATATACATTTAGTGATAGCTAAAAAATCATTCATTTGAGTGTAGTTCTTTGTCTCAAATAAAGATTTCTTAATAGTTAACGAATCATCAACTTCCTTCAAATTCGCGTCCAGTTATATCAGACGATCAAACACGATAATGAAATGAGGATTTCTTAATAGTTCAGAAATCTTGTATTTCTCGTCAAACCGCACCTGTTGTTTCATCAGAACGATCGTGAAGTTTAACTATTAATAGTTAATAAATTGTGCAAATCTATCAGTGCAGTTATCTACGAATGATGATCTTTTTTTAGACCAATCAGGTATTGACTAAGACGTCATTGTCCCATTTTTTTTTTTTTTTTGTGATAAGTGTGACTGTTGGAATGTCTTCACTGTTTCCACCGAAAAAGATAGTGCATACCTAAAATATGCTGCCCAAACAATGCCCAGGAACGGGTTCGCCTCGAGCTTAGAATGATGCGCCTCACGTCGGTCAATGTATTATGACTGGCGCGCTTTTACTCGCGAGAGTGTAGCTAGAGTTTCAGCGCCGCTCTCACCTCTAGCGGCAAGCGTACATACTACTACGCACGACTTACATCAAGTCTTGAACCCTCATGTAAGATTTGTTAAATGTTAATAAATCTGTATTTGAGGAGACATGGTGTGATTTTTGTCTCAACCGAATGCTTTATTTATTGCGAATACTACGGAATTTCCACAGTAGTTGAAACAACACGTATGTTTACTTCATGTTAAGATATTCTTTAACAGCTAACGAATATTTCGCGAAATTTTCAAATAAATGCGTTTATTTGGTACAGTGCGACCTCCCAATAAGAGGCCACTCAATAAGAACGCTTCCCCTATTTCTCGCTCGAGCACTTCCCCCACTCTGACTCGAACTCTGAGCTCGAGTTATTCGCGTTCGAACCTCTGAATAAGAACGCCCAACGTAAACGAAAAGATAGAGAGAGACAGGAAGAGTCAGTCAGCGTGGAGTGCGCGCCTGATGGGGGTACTTGAATTCGCGGAAAAACTCTTCCCCTTGGGGGCTTCAGCGTTCTTATTCAGAGGTCGCACTGTATAAAGAAACTCTTTTCTCAGTGAGGGAATTATTATTCTACAAAGTTTCGAGGGACAGTTTATAAACCAAACATCGAAGACCCAGCGTGGAACGGCAGCGCTTCTTTGGAGTTAGTTTTACCGAAAAGTTTTCTTGAACAAGGGACCTCCATCGACCCACTTTACCCCTACTGAATTATCGGCTACTCGATTAACGCGTTGCCTCCAGCATCCTTTTCTGAAACTAGTCGAGTTTCACATCTTCTCGGATGAGGTAACGCGCCAGACACCAAACTATGTCACAATCACAAGGTGGGAAGTGAAAATACGACCTACAGTGAAACCCCGGCTATTCGACCTTCAGCTATTTGACCAAGCTTTGCCTCAACTATGAGGATCTCGTAACCTCTCCCACCAGCTGGATGAGACTGCGCACAGAGAGTCGGAGCCGCTATTCTTGTCAATTAGCCGAGTTAGCCCGGTCCCGAGTCGGTCGAATAGGTGAGGTTCTACTGTATCTACGTAATTACGTGCTGAAAGTAACATGACATCCATCCGAGAGAACGTATTTCAAAGTGCATTTTGTTTTGATATATTTTCATCTGTCGCATTTTGGTTTGAACTCGTTCGAGATAAAGTCTTGAAAAATTCTAAATCTGACAGATTAACCATACATTTGAATCGGTCACAATCTGACACATCGACCATCTTTTGTCTTTTGCAAACTTTTTTCATCCGCATTGTTGCAAATCGACATTGGAATGCCAGGAAGGAAATCTAAAATAAACAGATAAGCGAAGCGTTCCCATACATTAGTATAGGCAGTGTTCGGGTTTATGTCAGGACGAAGTCCTCAGAGCCCAATATACAGGGTGAGTTATCTTCGGGTCTGAACGAGGGAGGGGCTTATCACTGCTGATGCTCCGCCGCTTGGCGTATCACAAACTGTTATCAAAATCTAAGTTTACATCAAGCCGTCAATACTTGGTCTGGTCTTGGTCTAGCGTAAACGTAGATTTTGATAACAGTTTGTGATACGCCAAGGGGCGGAGCATCAGCAATGATAAGCCCCTCCCTTGTTCAGACCCGGAGATAACTCGCCCTGTATATGCGGCCTGGACTTTGGTCAAGTGATCGCAGCAACTTTAGAATCTTTGTGACCGCACCAGTTAGTCTCTAAGAGTAATGCTAAAAATGAAGACGATTAAAAAGATTAATTTCAATAACTAGTTCCTCACTATTTATATTATTCACTATCCCATTTCCAATATGATCGAATAGCATAATGTTTAGAAATGGATCCTGAATTCAGTTCAGAACCGATTCAGTCAAATTTTCGGCTGATTGCTTTCGAAATTTTTTGAGCACTAAGAATGCTTCCGTTTTCTGGGTGATAGTGCACCACTGGTTCAGTACAGCGGATGTCAGATAGCCAATGTCACGAAAATTCGTCACACGAAAGCTTTACGCTGGTTGAGCACCACGGGTTAGTGGGTCCAGATAACCATGGGTTCTGAGGCTCAACGGTGCAGGCGGAACAAATGAGAAAATATTGGAAAAGTAAACGTGAAGTTCACGATTTTATACGGCAAGAACATGATGATAAATAAGAAATGTTCAAATATATATCCACAAGTTTTGCGAAAAACATACTTTATTGAAAATGATCCAAATGTACGAAAAACAAATGCAAAGAAACAAAAGATCATAACAACATAATGCACAACGACGCTGGAATAGGGGACATTTTCAATGACTCGAATGTTTGCCTTATACGCAAGCTCTGTAGATTTTCTTATATGAAGATATATTGGAGCCAACAAGCTTCTGAAATTTCGCATTCCGTATCACCGGTATAACAGATTCAATACGGTACGTAAGGTCTCAAATGTAGATTCGTAAAAAGCTAGCGTTTTTGTGTTGACGGATATCTCGTAAAAAAGTATTCCAAAACCGTATATATATAAGAATCAGAATTCAGTTCACAATCAGTTTGGCTAGTCTCGAACCTGATCACGGTCATAAAACTAGGGACACGGTCCCCCAGTTATTACATGAGGGTCTAAATAAATTTCAGTATCAATACAAAACGGAAGATAACAACGAACCGCTGTTTGGTGTGCATTTTGGAATGAGTTGCTTCGCCAATTCTCTGTCCGAATGAAATCCTGGTGCAATTTCAGTTTAAAGTACGTGGCCACGAGACCACCGCGAAGCATCAGCCATCCATTCCAGTCATGCGGGGGCGCGTACCAGACAAACTACTAGTTTGACTGTACAATCAGTGACTGTGGCTGGAGTAGAAGTTGTCTGATGCGACACGGACTGACCTCCTAGCACGTCTATATATCTCACAATAAAGATGATATGAACACACGTGCAACGACAACGTAGAAGCTTCCATCCTTTGCAGACATTTGGTCTGCAGAAAATGTGCACGAAATGCGCGCATTTTATCCGAAGCTACGTTCATTCGTTGGTTTCACGATCCTCCACGTCGTCTTCATTTTCCTTGCGGCGGAGAAGGAGAGTGCCATCTTCTTGATCCCCTTTTTT
>JAFFZH010008464.1:0-27820 GCA_018420115.1 Euura saliciscinereae | reverse complement strand
TATCAGTGAAAACAAGTGAAAACCGGGTACGGTCGGTAAAGAAGAGTCAAAAATGACTGTAGCATGCTCTTAAAAGGCGTCGACGACACATTCTCGTGACTTTGGACACCTGTTAAAGGACCTTCGAGTGCCTAAATAAAGTCCAACACGCGGTGATAATGCTCGAATAAAGTTTGATAAGGGGTCACACGCGTAACTCGTACGCTGCTTGCTGATCCCATGATTATTGTTCCGCACAGGCTTGATAAATCCAACGCCATTTAGATTTTTGCACCAGCCTCGAAGGTTTAACAAATTTTTTTGTTTTTTATTTTATACAGTTGGATAAAAACTACCACCTGTGATTCAGGATCGGCGCGATTACTCCGTTAATCAATAAAACCCGGAAACGCGTAAACTTTTTTAAACGAGATTGCTCACGGACCAGCGACACCCCCACGGCCACGCGACGCGTATAAAACTGATTTTTAGATTATGTCAAGCACCGTATACGCGAAAGTGTAACGTAATCGTAAATCAACCTGGAGAAAAAACTTCGCGAATGATGAAAAAAAGCCGAGTTCAGCGTCCTCTACGGGGTGCGAATTGTACCGGAAGCAAAAATCCACCATTTGGCTACAACGATGATTGCATTAAAAAATTATGACCTTGGAAAAATTAACTCGCGTTGAGGAAATCGATCGGAAGTTGCTCTCAAGTAAAGATTTGGGATATCGTCAAGGGAGTCACTCTTCTAAAATTGAAATTGTTTCTATGACGTCATGAATACGGAATATTATAATAAAAATTGGTTTGAATATTTGTTCATTTTAAGTTTTTCTTTCTCGATCAAATTTCGCCCTCCTGTCCTCAATATCAAGGTTTTGTTAAACTTGGTAATCTTTTCACGGAAATATTCTTCAAGGATCATCGAAGTATCCGAATATTCGAGAACTTTAAAATCCAGCTAGAACCAACGATAACAGATCTTTATCGAGAAAATTGAGCTGCTAAAAAACTTGAGAAACTCGATTAATCGGCAATTGTTTAAAGGTTACTTTGATCGAGGTTCTAACAGAAAAGAATTTCCGAAAATTGGCATTCTTTTGACGCTTTGAATATTTGACTATTCAAAAATTCTCGCTCAACTTTTAAAAACTTTTCGCGAAGTATAATCATGAATTATGAAATTCTGATCAAGACTTATATCATAAACCTCGAGTCGTTTTGAAAAAACTTCAGACTCGTTGAATTTCAATTTTTACGTATTCGATGTTTCCATCACGAACCTTCTCGCAGTAAAAGTTTCTTGTTCACGTAACCAATTTTCATTTCGTCTGCTATCTCAAGAACCGACGGACACTGGAAATGGTCTTCCGGGTCAAAGTAGTTCGGCATCGACCACTTGAGCCTCAAAGACTCGAGAGGACAGCCTCAATGGTAAATGATTTAGGTATTGCCAGTGTTCAATGGCGTCAAAGTTTCCATTGACCTTAATAAAATGACTGAAACGTTGTTCGAATCCGTGAAGTAAAGAAAAAAAGTGAACAAGACGGTGTTTTTTGCGCGGAGGATTGTTACGCAGTTTAGTATCGTAAAAGATATCGTCATCCACTTGTTGTCTCATTGTTTGGTTCCAGTCGACAAAGTCGTCGTTCCAATTGACTGGCTATGTAGGACCAATAGTCGGCAAGGTGCCAAGGGCGTTGGTGACTATACGAAAAAGATTCAGAAAACAGTTCGATTTAAAGAGAGAGTGAGAGTACAGGATCGAAACCTGGACTCGATACGGAATCAACCTCTAACAGAGTTTCTTTACAGTCCTTCAATGAAAACCGATCTCGAAGCAAGGTTGCACGGAATTGTGATATCTTTTGTTCACCGGTTACACAATCCCCCATTTTTTATCACCCCCAGGTTTTTTCATTCTTTGTTTTCGTGTCTCCAATGCTCAAGGACGTTACTCCGTGGTTTCTCAAATTGAATTCGTGATTGCACCTTCGTAATATCGCATCGTCTACGGTGCCCAGGGGATTCGACATGTGATATGTCACACGGTTTCGCTTCTATTATACTTTTTCCATAACCCAAACCGCTATAGGATCACCACTAGAAAATGACTTCACAAAGTCAACTTACTTCAGCTGACTCGACCAAACTTCAAGTGACTTGGTGTGGAGCTAGCACCGAGTGGTCAATATTGTGTCAATATGTGGACGCATAAAAAAACGTGTTGGAAAAATGATTATTTACACGAATTTTACACAGTTTTTGAGAAAAATGGAACATTACTACTGCATATTTGTTTCGTTCAGTTTCGTGGTCACATTACACTTGAAGACCTCAAGTCATGGAGACTGTTAGCCGTTCAGAAAAATAAGCAGAGTCAATCAGCTTGGCTAATTTGTTGTCAGGCACGGTTGCGATATTATAATTAACTGCGGTTAGTACATGGAAATCGGAATCTCAATCAATCTTAATTGTGCAGTATCCGACTCACGTTTTATCTACGACACGGATCTACCCTCTCGCTTTTCCCGTATAACCGATCATGTAGTGTACCTAATTAAGCGTCTCATTGATCCCGTTTGACTACTTTATTGCTGTCTTTGACGTGTATACTCACTAATAGATAATAATCTCAAAGGATGTAATTCATACTATTCAAAGGTGTTAACAAACTCGTAAAACAATAATTTATCCGATCAATTAAGGGGACCAGTGCAGATTGATGAGACTAATTCAACTCACTTCAGAATCCACACGAAATCACGAGTCCGCTTGCGAAACCAGTTGTACACCCTGGTTTGAAATCAGTCGGAATCAGACAAAGAATCGCTCCAAAATCCTACAAAATCACTAAGAATCACTGGAAATCAGCTGTAATTCTTCTAAATCACGAAATCACGGAATCACTCATGGTTTGAGTGAATAGTCCCCCTCGTTTCGGGCACACTGGTAGTCCAATTCCACCTCTCGATTATTAAACTCTACGATTTAGCAATTAATTTGATAGATTGCGAGATAAAATGCGAATTTAAATAAACTAGGAGCAGTAATAATGCATATTCTCAGAAGAAACAAGAAAGATATAGAAGAAAAGGAAGAGTTGAGGACGTAAGACCGTAAAGTATATCTCAGTCTCGTTCGTGGGAGGGATCGCCGGGCACTTTATCAACTCAATCACTCGTCCAGCACACACATGCTGAAGAAATTAAATTTCTTGTCGCTCTTGTCCAAACGGATGGATAGGGTCTGTAAGGCGCTATGATGCCTTCAAAAGAGAGCAAAAACTCTATGTATCCAAGCTTAGCGCGTATTTATGCTTTAAGTTTGACGCCATATTAACATCTGGCAACTGAAAAGCCCCCACTTGGTTCAAGGTAAACAGTTTTACTCTAAATTTACCATCCTCGTTGTTCATCATCTTATTTACTCGGTGACAAAATACAGCCCCGCAGTTCACGAAAAAAATAATATTTTCTATTATTACTAAGTAAATTTGATGATTTGACACGAGTAAATGAATTACTTCTCGCGCGGAAATTTAGGGCCGCCCTAACATTAGCATGGTCAAGCATGGTACCATCGAATAGGGACAACCCGGCATATAGCCTCACTAGGCCTTATTCGGGGCGAAATGTGGCTTCCTCGAGTATGTTACTACCAACAAGGCCCCAACCTGAGTCCGATGATTCATAGGGAAGCCCGATCGAGCCCCTAACTAGTCCCTAAGATTTTTCTGCACGGATTGTATAGTATAAAATGAACCTGTTCTAGGATTAAATGAAATATCATTGAACCAAATATAAAATTTCTTATCAAATCAATTGTAAATGAGCTTTTCTCGCGTCGAATGAATCAATTTGTTTTTTTTTTCAGTGTAGGATTTCGTCTAATTATCTACGGACTCACCGTTTCATGACGTCCGCAAGTGCTTTATGTGCTTAAAAAAAACAATTTACTCTCGGTATTACATTGTGCTATTTCACATAGACGCTTAATTGCTTTATAATTTCATCACAATGCAAATGGTAATGAATTCCTGTTCGCGAATTAAGTGCTTCGACATTTATTGCTCGTTTCGATACTTCGCATTCACGGTCGTACCGCAATTGCGTAAATAATAATCAGATCGACCGCGACTTTACACCAGTTCCGATTTCTCGTTTCCCTTTTTCACAAGTATTCCATGTCTCCGGTATCGCATTTTTAACGCTTTATTCTACGAAGGTAAAACCACCCCCCACTCGTTGGCTCAGTCAATCGATCCTTCATGTTGATCGTGTAATATCGACATAATTAATCCTTGTTCTTGGTACAGATACGTTTACATAGGATAAGGAAAAGGAAGATCGTTGTCGATGCTTGATATATACACAAAGATGTATCGGATGGGAATATTCAAAGCACGGTAGACAGAGATTGATGGCATCAGTTTTTATGGAAACAACAACAAAAAAAAGATCCTTTTCTGTGTAAATGCACAGTTTCTAGATATTGCCATATAAGATCAGTACGCGTTCAAGCATGTCTAATCTTCAACGTTCTATGTTCGGTTTAGTTGTAATTAATGTTGTAAGTTTTTGTTAAAACGTTTAACGTAATATGTTCATAGACCCAATCTAGATATTTTATCCTTTGTTTTTCTGCCTTTGAAAGGCGTATTCCTTGAGAATATAACCAATCTCTGATTTTCTCCAGGCGTTTTCATACATTTTCACAGATATATAGTCAGTGAATTTCTTCCTGAACTCGAACGATACTTTCTACGAATTGTTATCCAGAGTTTTCGCAGCATTACTTCGAATGGGTCGAAAGTTTCTTACCGGAAACTTGGAAACTTATTTATAACAGAGAAAAAATCCAGAGGAAGTTCACTGTCAGATGTTTCAATGTTATAGGTGGCTTATGCTGAAGATAATACGATACAATAATCCAATAGACACTAACGCAGAAGGATTTGTTTCCTATTTAATAAATCGTTAAGATTTGTTACAGCACTCTGAATCAGTGACATTTCAAATAGCTGTTCCATTAGGTTGTATAAGCACTTTATTACTTCCTGTCGATCTGGTCGGTGAAAATCTCGCTTATCGCCACACCACAGGTTTCCGGTAATGTGTCTATCAACTATCATGAACAGAGTTCATTTCCTCAAGTACCTGGTTATTATGTAGATCATATTTCGAGGCCTGCTTACAAGTATTACGTCAATTTCAACCTAGTGCATCTTCATTCGAAAAACGTTACGCACAATAGTCTGACAAGCGAAAAGGACGACGAAGTGCTTTTATACATTCGTCAAATATTGAACTCGATATTCTCAAGACAAATTTTATTATCTATTTTTGTGTTAATCGTTTACTTCTCTCACTGTGTGAACATTAGCCACATCGTGAATGCTAATGTAATCATCTATGTGATCATGATGTCGTATAAGCCGCAGCGAGAGTGAATTTTAAGCCTCAAGCTCCGGTCTGGCTAATGTCAAACTCCATTTTTCAAGTCCACTCGACGTCGTACGAGCTTGGAGCGGATGTACAGGGTCAGTTGAATCAGTTTTCCCAATTATTTCATATAAAACTGCTCCGAGAACGAAGTGGGTACACATGTCAACGTGGCTCGTACTCGCGGTTTGTCCGAGTATAAAAGCTTGGGAAGAAATCGAGCCGAGCACAATCATATTCTGAACAATGAGCTCGCGGTCGTAACCAGAGGCTATAGGTGATCTCGTGATCCGAAAGAAAAAGAAAAAAAAGATATCCTCTACTTCGCTTCACTTCAATTAACCGCGATTTGAAACGCTGCGGGGCAAAAATCTTTCAAAAGATTTTTCACGTTGCAAGCTCTCGTTTTGCGAACATTATCTTT
The DNA here is from genome assembly GCA_018420115.1 of Euura saliciscinereae. Lineage (NCBI taxonomy): Eukaryota > Metazoa > Arthropoda > Insecta > Hymenoptera > Tenthredinidae > Euura > Euura saliciscinereae. The sequence continues at coordinate 21,967 of JAFFZH010008464.1, read as the reverse complement.
TTTCTTATATCGTTAATTCAACCATTTTTCGATATTCGATTAAGCACTTTGTAAATATTTTTTCAAAGCTGCAGGTTAGTTTCGTATTTTTTTAATTTTCCTTTGACAAATCTGATTCGGAATCTGTGATAGATACTTGAGAAAGTAAATTTTGACAGCGAAATCATAAACGTCATATCGTAAGTAGGTACAAACCCAGAGCGAAGATTTTCAACTGCCACTGGCAAGAAGCGGGCTCTTCTTTCGTCGTTTTGTGTTTAACTTTTGGACCTTGACTGACGATGAGCGCCAGCAGCGTGACAGGCGCTTGGAGAGTTTTTGGAGTTTCTTTCTCATTTCATCTTTAAAAGGGCCCGTCAAACGCTTCTGTTATTCGTTAGTTCGGAGTAAATTTTTTCGTTGTAAAAACAAGCCTTCAGATACAGGGTGAAAAAAAGGTCGAGACCCTTGACGTTGAATGTAGCTAAGGGGCAGCTGTGTTCTTCCCCGCGGTATTCGCCCAGTCTGTACAAAATCAAGTACTTAATTCACTTGAAATACACGCTGAGACTAATCAAGATAGAAATTTACGTAACAACTACTAATTAGCTTCAGTGTTCGCAATGGTCGAATTATTCATCTATACCGGAAGGTGAAATGAAATGAATTTCTGAATCTAATTCGTAAAAGTTCGTTGGATGTTGAAATCTATTATACATTCGCCCACGTCGCCGGAACATATTTTACCATACATGAATGAAGAGAGGCACCCGATAGCGGGAATATCCGTCCTTCCGTTACCCCGAGACCTTACACCAGCGTCTATTAGGTATTTCTTAATTATCATAATACCCCGAGACACTTGAACTTGACCGATGTCATGATTGACTGCAATAATTAACGGCTCGCGCTCGGCTATACCTCATCAGTCATTAGTCGCTTGCACATGTTATCTACCTTGTACCTCGTGCCCGTATTACACACACGGTATAATTAGTAACGCATATAACACGCGTAAGCAAGTATATTGAGACCTGCCTATACGCTGATTGTGAATATACATGATAATGGTTGAATGGCAACGTTCAACGGAAAGAAATTTAGCAAACGTTAAGTGGATTTGTAAGTGCCATGAAACCTTAATATACGGTTTTGAAGATTGATATCCCAGCTTTGATTTTAAAAATAACAGAAATTATAACTTGAAAATGGTGGCATTATGGCCACTGAAGAAGCAGTCCGCGAAAAGCAGCGTTGAAATTTGCTGCCACGATTTTGTCCGATCAGCTCGAAATTTATACAGTACTTTTATATCATCATGAACCTAGCTCTGACAGAACAGTTTTTTTTCCGTTCTTCCGTTGCTGTTATACAAATAAAAACGTTATTGTAAATTCCGCCAAACGTTATCATCCAGTAGAAAATTAGTAGCTGGGATTGCGATCTTCAAAACCGTATTTTTTATATTTTTTTCACGTCACCAAGCTCAACGGCATAGTGTTGTGAAATTCGTCAAACAGACAGACGTATTCGAAAAAAAAAATAGTCGTAGATCTTTGGAAAATATGAAAAATTGTTGGTGTTATTACAATTGGTAGAAGTTTTTTTGCTGTGAAGTCGAATAACTTTTACAATTATTCTAAACATTTTTTGGTCCAATTTGGGCTGTAAAATCAGTTCGCCATTGCAAACATTCATTTCCGATTTTTGATATCTTGCATTTACAAATATCTTGCTAAATTTTGAGAATAATCGATTTTGTGTCTTTCCGCAAAGTACACATTTTTTCGCCGTCTTCGGCTTCACGGTATGTTTCTTGGAAAAACTAAAAATTACCAGCCATGTGCGACCAATACCTTTTTCTTGAAGCTATTCCGGTCGCTGGACCTCCTTTAAGCTGAAAACATCGAAAATCAGCCGATCGAAATTGCTGATAAATCTTATAGCCATAGGATATTTTAATGATTGGATGATTCAATGAACCAGGATAGGATCAACTATACAGTGAAATAAAGACCGGTCCGATCTGTGGAATTAGAGAATTAATCCGAGGTCTCATGTTCGCGTGTTCGTGTTCTCGAGTGTGGTTGTTGTGTACCTACGTGGATCGCAATCACGTAAGAGAGTACGAGGACGGGTTTCCTTTCGTGCAACGACGGACGACTAACTGTGCAAGAGTAAAAGTAATCTTCCAGCTTTCGTTTCCTCTCAATTGCTCGCGGTATGACGTCACTACTCACGAGTTTAACCCGATATCGTAATTCGAACTACCTGCTCAGTGCTCATACCGTGCCGCCTTCGCTGCAGGGATCAACTTCTCACTTTATAATCACTTATTCCTGACTCTTGCACCTGCGTTATATACGCGTTTGTAGTTTAGATCAATTCATTTTCCTGATAAAGTACGCGTTTCTAACTCGTTTATTACGTACCTAATTTTAGATAACTAATTCGCATGTACACACACTCGCGATATACTCTCTTTCTCGCTCTCTCCCAACTATAATATACCCATGGCCGGCTACGTTGCGTCACACTTACCGATTCTCGTTTGGAAAGCGAAAAGGCCAGTGCGAATTATAGCTATTTCCGGTCTCGGCTGTAGTTCAGCGACTAACTTGTGGTAGGCTATTCGAAATTACGAACTTACTTAGCGTTATGAGGTTGTATAAAATCGTTCGAAATCGTTAGAAATCGAAATCAGTGATATAAGGTGTCGGGATATGACCTTTTGACCTTTCACCACGCATTAAGGGTAAAGAAGACGTGTATAAAAAAACTTTCATCGCATCTCCACGAAACATTAGAGAATATTATATTCATCATTCAACGGTGGAACATCGAAAGTACATTTTGGCTATCAGCGAGATGAAATCTATACCGAGCGACCACTGAGAAAAGAGTTTCTTTATACCAAATAAACGCATTTATTTGAAAATTTCGCGAAATATTCGTTAGCTGTTAAAGAATATCTTAACATGAAGTAAACATACGTGTTGTTTCAACTACTGTGGAAATTCCGTAGTATTCGCAATGAATAAAGCATTCGGTTGAGACAAAAATCACACCATGTCTCCTCAAATACAGATTTATTAACATTTGACAAATCTTACACGAGGGTTCGAGATTTGATGTAAGTCGTGCGTAGTAGTCTGTACGCTTGCCGCTAGAGGTGAGAGCGGCGCTGAATACTCTAGCTACACTCTCGCGAGTAAAAGCGCACCAGTCATAATACATTCACCGACGTGAGGCGCATCATTCTAAGCTCGAGGCGAACCCGTTCCTGGGCATTGTTTGGGCAGCATATTTTAGGTATGCACTATCTTTTTCGCTGGAAATAGTGAAGACATTCCAACAGTCACACTTATCACAAAAAAGAAAATTGGGACATGACGTTTTAGTCAATACCTGATTGGTGTACAAAAAGATCATCATTCGTGGATAACTACACTGATAGATCTGCACAATTTCTTAAGTATTAATAGTTAAACTTCATGATCGATGATTTCATTATCGTGTTTGATCGTCTGATATAACTGGACGCGAATTTTAAGGAAGTTGATGATTCGTTAACTATGAAGAAATCTTTATTTGAGACAAAGAAATACAGTCAAATGAATGATTTCTTAGCTATTACTAAATGTATATTTGCTCATATATTATACAAATATACGATTCGTTAACTGTTAACGAACTTTGTTAACAACAACAAAACTCTTTTCTCAGTGACTTCATAGACTCGTTCTAGATGAGAAACTGTACGTTTACAACCAAACATGACAAAATGGCCTTGGAACTCGTGCGTTAGGGGGTATTATTGGCCAAATGCCAAGTAAATGCAAAATACTTTTCAATTTCTGTATTTTTTCTTAATACTGTCAATAAGTTACACAATCACGTGTCAGCCAATACCTTCGTGCTGCCGTAGTGTGATCAGGGAATTTTAGCTTGAATTTTGGGTACACGGAACTTGTCTGTTCTGAATAATGTTATGGGAAATGGCGCGAAATTAAGAAAAAAAGTGTACCTTCTTTCACCACCATAATCGTCTTTTTGAACTATATGAGACACGTGATATTATTAGATTCAGCAGCAACGCGCACATGAAATCGCTTCAGGATCGCTTAAAATAACTGAAAATCACTGGCAATAATTTTTTAGGCATGAATTAGTCACTTGAAATCACATAGAATTAAACGGAGAACTGATTAAATTTTAGATTTGATTGTCTCAGTACTTTCCGAACTATTTGAATAGCGAAATTAAAAAAAATACAGTGAAAATAACGATATCTTGAGAACGGATCAACGGATTTCAATGAAATTTGGTACCATGTAGTTGTTTGGGTCGTCAATCATGGATCTGAAGTAAGATTCGCAAAATTAACAAAAAAACAAGTGTAATTTTCTGGGAATATAACTAAAAAAAATTGGTACTCGGTGAACCACTGATCAAGAATCTGAGGTCTGAATTGCAAAATTCAAAATTGCTGGAAACAAAATAAAGAACGAGAACTTCAAAGGCTGGGTCATAGTCAGCCCAAACCCGCTTGTTAGCATAATATGAATACGCTTGATTTTTCCCCAGGGTCGAGAGGTCGGCCAGGGTGACTCAACTCTGCTGGATGAATCAATTTTCCGTTTCTTTTTCCACATCGCATCGGGTGGTGGCTGCGGGAAAAGCCTCGACGTGTAGGTACGCGATGAAATTTTGACGCAGATATATTATAACTTCTTTTTATTGTGCGGATACATTCGCTTGTTGCGTAATTTCCAGCTTTCACCCAACAACCGAAGTGAAGGATATTCGCCGCAAGGATCTTGACGAGGAAACTCATTTATCTTTCTCTCCCTTTCCTTTCCCTCGCCAAACTCACCTTTTAATTACGCTCAAATCCAACTGAGAACAATAGGAAACTCTATTCTTGAACATTATCTGAACCCTTTCGTCTCCCAAAACTTTTCTCTTTGGGTTAATTGATAATTAGTGTATAGTCTGAAAATCGATCCAGAGACAAACGAATGGATCTTATAATCAGAATTGAAATTGTGTGGAAAATAAGAGCCTTTATTATTGGGGCCCGACTTGATCCGGTGTGTTTAATAAAAGTAGAATGGATCGATTTGAATAGAAAGCGAATCCGATATGGAGTAGTATCATTGGCGTGATCCGCATGTGAGTTATTTCCTTCTGATTGTGAGGCTGAAAGCGCCATCGTATATCCGAGACTCGGGATTCACTCGCTTGCACTTCAAAAGGCAATAAATCAGGTTCGAGTCATTGTGACGAAAGTTTATCAGGTACCCTTGTATCCAACTCGATCTCTTTCACACTTCGTAGAGTTTAATAAAGTCCTGATAAAAACTGTAGAGTCGCAGTTTCTGGAACTTGTCAGATTTCGATTCAATCCAATTCCCTGATTCGATTCAATTTCACCCTTGGATGAAAATGTTGAAGCGAATTGATTCAGTAATTCATTCTATATTCGTTACTTATCTGCCACATTTCGATCGAGGTAACTAATCGCTTGGGAGCGAATGGCGTTTCAATCCTGTTCAATCGTATAATTAAATTTTAATATTAAAATTGGAACTATGAATTATTACAATCGTTATGCTAATAGCGGACATATCTCGTAACCGGTTGAGAAAGCCGACGTAACAATATCGACATCATAACTAATTACGTGATTCACGGGCGTTACGTACTTCCTTATTATCGAGGGTGGATAAGTGAACAGAATTTCGTCTGCAGGGTGTCGTGAAACTCCTATAAATAAAGACAAACAATGTTATCAAAAGTTGTTAACGATCTTGAGGTGAGCCGAAACGATCAGTAATTATATAAGGATTCAATAATTGAGGGGGTATAATTGATTGGCATTTTTTTTTTTTGAATGTTGTTTCAAGTTTAGCAAAACAAGCCGCAAAGCCTAATAGTACAGTAAAATTAACAAAACGAGAAGAATTATTCGGTAAAGATCTATAAATCGGCGCAGACCTTCATCTTAGCCTATAATTTAACGGACTAAGCATCCTGACCTCTAACATTTCGAATCAAAGGTGCTCGAATTCAGTTTTTCATCATATATCTCGACAATGATTGATACTATAATCGTCACGAAGGTTAGTATGAAAAATGAAGTTTAATCAATTCTGTCCCACAACATTTTTTCATATCTTCAATAGCTTTTGTGTAACACATGGCCGAAAGTATCGATATTCCTATTTCTCATCCCAGGCTGAAAAAAAGAAAACGTACGAAACCTTTGTTTAGTTGTCGAGATACGATGATAAAAATCTACTGGACTGCAAGGCGGTAGAAAATATTTGAATTTACAATTAGCCGATTGTCGAGATTCGACACAAAGCAAGTTTTCATGTAGGAGTTATTGATCTGAGAAATTTTTGAGAGTTACAGGATTTGATTCCGGAGTATCTCACACCATGTGCCTGTAGCGTCGGTTTTTGATCAGCTAATATTATCTATAGACATGTTTATAGATTTATTTATTTTCATGATCGCGATACGAGCCTCAATCCATCACCGGATTTGTAGCGAAAAGAAAGAAAACGAAAAGAAAAGATGAGTCGAGATAAGACCGGCTCAGGGTGAGCATCGTATAGATATATCTGTACGTGGTATAAAAATAAATAAGAGATAGGTACAATACGGATTAAGGGATCAGAGTTGTTGGTTCGAATTGATATTGAGCGTGACGTGAGTGAGGAGATGCTAGTCCCCGGCGATTCTAGAGCTTTTTTCTCATATCCAACGATACAATTTTTTCAAAATTATTTTCGAATCCTCTCACCCACCGAGATGAGTGATCCAATATTTATTCATTCGGCTGTGTTCGTTTATTCAAAGAGACGAGTGGGTGCCGTGATTATCCGACGTGGGTTGTAAAGTTCTAGAGTAAATTTGCATCTGGAAGACTTCACAGTTTTTTTTTTTCTAGAGTAACGACAAGCCACGCGATTTTCAGTTTAAATATTCATATCAAATTTTCATCACAAACGAGAAAATCTGTGACTAAACAAAATTCAATTTTCTTCCCCATTGTCGCAAATATTGGACAAAACTCGAGTTATGACATAAATTCTCTACATTACATTCATTCGACTACATTCGAATAAACTTTTGTACTCGATTTTCCTGGACTCCAAGTTTACCGTTCAACTTTATAATCTCAGCTTGTTACTCGCGTTGAAATGATTTAGAAAAGTTTAATATCTACCGCGAAGTATAGTTTCACAAAGCAAACACGGTCACGACTATAATACAGTCACAAAGTATAAGCTCTGAATGCCAAAAGTTGCTGCTGCTGCATGCACCATGTCAGTTTAAATCTGGTCTCTATAACGTTGATACAAAAAGCAGGAAGTCGTAGGATTTCCGTCTCAAGAATTACAATTATCACTCCCACCTTGACCCTTTGAGAGTGCCAAAGCGAGGAAACAATATTCGGTGACGAAAATCGATCCTTTTTTTATCTTCCTCCGTCTGGGAGATCGGTTGGTAATTTCCACCCGCGTTCAAAGATAAGGCCTCTGTCTACCGTTCCCCAAACCCAAATTCGTAGGATCATAAATTTGAATACCAACCGTGAAAATTTTGAACATTGGGAAGACGGTGGCCCCGGTTCTCAAGAGCGGGTTGTCTGTCGGTGCGGATGATGATATTTTGAGGATTTCAAAGCTTAGAGGGCTTAAGCTTCGCCTGCGTCAGGAAGCAAGGAGTAAACTGGTCCAAAGTCTACCAGGATTACCATTTTGAGAGGTAGTTTCATGCGACGAGAAGCTTTGCTGTAATCTAGATACGCTCTCTCTCTCTTGCTCGCTCTCGCTGTCGGGACTAACGGACAAGTATGAAGCCTGCAGGATGCCTAGCGTTACTCACCTACTTCTTCGACACGTTTCTTCCTATTAAGATCTCTAACGATTATACACGACCACAAACTTTTCATACGATCGTATCAAGATTCCTAATTGAATAAGACCGATCAGGATTAAAGGCTCCGAGACCACCACGCACGATACTTCGACTAGATCGAGTTTGAAAAGCTTGATATCAATTTCCCTCTTTTCATTAGCCCCAGTATCCAGCTTATCTGACCTTGCGAACCGCAAATGAGTTATACTTGACTTTGAAAAAAGTTCGGTAAAGTTCTACAGAATTCTGACCGTATCTATTAAAGCGTCATTTGACGAGCGTCACTTAGCATCTGAGATTTGGCCCCGAGCGATGTTCGAATGTTGGAAAGTTATGGTCGGCTCAACAGAACGACACTTATTCGGGTGGGGCTCAATATCTTTGGAAACTTTTCCGATGAGATAACGGAGTCAATCCTTCCGCCATGGCAGTCTCTCCCAAGGTCATCCGACGAGCTTTATATCCTTGGAATATTTATGAATCTTGAGCCGGAAATGGGATTTCTTTTTTACTCTTCTGAGATTTTAGCCGACGCGACCCGACTTCGTTCCAACAACAGAGGACAGAGAAAGGAGTGTTTTGATTATGACCGTGAGGTGAGAGGTCGGGAAATACGTTGGTCCTTTAGAGGTGGGCGCAGTTCCGGTATAACGTAGTACCTCGGTTAGAATCTGGGCCAAGTGGCAAGTTAAACTGGCTTGGTTCGTTATAGAACCAGAAGATGAAGGAGCAACGCTTTTATTCGGATAATTAAACTGGTTTTAATCTTAAATCGAATTTGTCGATGCGTTTAACGCGTTTGTACTTAGTCAGAGCCTCATCGCCACCCGCATATTTGACACATAAATCCTTTAAGGGCTCGATTTACGACCCTTACCGAAGGTATGACGGCTTATATCCAGACTCACTTGAGATCTAAGGTTCTTGGATCTGATTTTCAACATCAGAGGAGAGTTAAATGACCTGAGGCTTGTTTTCAGGACCGTTTCTGATACACCCTGAACAATTTACAAAATATCATGGGTGAGTTGAAAGTGTGCTGATTTGTTTTCGCACCCTTTTGAGTGTTATCGTTTTGATTTCTCTAGAGGTCTTTGAGATACGGTAAGACTCCGCTCAAGGAACCGGGGCAGAATGTAAACGCCATGAAAATATCACAGTTGTAGGGACCTGAAGACGCTCTTACGTTTTATTCAACATTACGTTGGAAATGTTATAATATATTTTCTGCTAGTCAATGAACAAAAATCGGAATTTTTATACGGGCTCTTAATTTCACAGCCTCAAAATCGGGTTGGCCAGGGAGGCGAGGCAAGGAATGAATTCGAGAAACAATGTTAATTGAAAAAAAAAATGACTCGAAGAAATATTTCACAGTACGTCACGAAAATATTAGTTCTTAGAAAGCTCGAGGATATACAGTGAAACCCCGTTAGGAGCAGCGGGCTGAGGTGGATTCTGCCCCCACTCATCCGTGCCTCACCACAGGCCCGTGTCATCCACTTGTCAGCTCGAGCGCCGAAACTATCGGAGTGGGGGAATGGTTCTTACTCGCGCGCAGGGGAATCTGCTCTTAACGGGGTTCCACTGTACTTGAATGTGGTCAAGTTGTTTTGGGTAGTATAAAGCTCATGAAAGATGAAAGAATGACTCTTGACGGACTGCTTTCAGTACCAACACTCATAACCAACGATACTTAACGAAACGAACGGACATTTTAACTGTTTTTTTATGTTCATGAACATCATTTTAAGAACGTTAGAACGTGAAACAATGCAGGCAATGTAAGCTGGTTTACAAACCAGCTTTTAGCGGCACGATTGAACATTTAGATCAGTTCGAACTGAAAGCGTTCCAATTTTAATTATCTTGTACATATTGAAATAAAACACAGCATTGTGGTTGTGCATGAATATTTTGCCGTATTTCAATTTCACAATAATGGTAATGACGACGGAGCCCCGTGTGTGAGCATGGGGCTGATCACGTGACCACCCACACTATTCAACATATGAATCTTCTCAAAGACCTTCAATTATTGCACGTCGACGAAGCAGAAACTGTCATTTTTGCAAGCTAGATATCGCTTATTTGGCTGTCATAATTTATAATCAGAAAGACAAAGCAGTCGGAAAAAGAGCCAGGTATTCATAAAATTCTGTCACTTGCAGAGCGAGCGGTAGAATTATTTGATTTTTTTCAAATTCAATTTCATGTGAATCTTCCATGTCGTAGAACACTTTTATTTCTCTGATGGCACGTATGTTCTGTGCAAACATTTGGATTGGGTCGTACAATGATTCGATACGCCCCGTCGGGATGCACTACTGAGAGTAAACCAGACTTTCAATTATACTAGTTCACACGGACACATAATCGAGCTACTGACGGTCAGCAGTTCACATGTTGCCACCAGGTCAAACGACACCCAATTGTTTTCTCGAAGTCAAGAATATCCAAGAACGATTTTAAATTAAGGGGACCAGTACAGCGCGACTCAACAAATTCTCCATACTCCAAAAATCATTTATATCTTATCCAAAGTTACACATAAAAAAATTGAATTATTCAAGAATCACTTGTCGTAAGGTTCCCGGAACACGGTTGATCCGATTGTCGTCACATTTTCTTCGCAGAGCCATTTTTCATCGTCTGAATGAGGGAAATTGAAACAAAATTTTTGGACCAAGCTATCAGCAAAAGAGTAACCAGATTGTTGCTAAATTTCGATAACTGACCATAACGTATCACAGGATCTTTTTTCCTAGTTTCGCTCATTCACATGATGAAGAATTGCTTTCCGAAGAAGATGAGACGTCGAGAGACATAATCGAATGAACCGTATGTCTGAAACCTTACGACGAGTGATTTTTTGAAAAATCAATTTTTCGATGCGTGATGGACTCTGGATAAGATATACATGATTTTCTACCACACATGCATTAAAAACTCGTGTTTTTTGCCCCCCTTAACGGGATGGAAGTCACAGTTTAGCAGTTTCCTGACCGGGGCAATAAACCGGGATAAAAACTTGTCAAGAGGGATAAAAACCTTGACAGGAGGGAAAAAAACTCTCGTAACCATAGTAACGATGAAATAAACTAAGAAAGTGCTGCCCCCAGCGGAGAACACCGTTCTCGTGGTTCTAACCTCACTTTCTCTCGTTTTTAATGCATATGTGGCAGAAAATAACATATGTGCCATGGGAAGGAAGCAGGCGTTTTGTCTCGCGCATTTTGGCTGTTATGGTCCCTTTAAAGAATTTTTAGGGTGCATATTCTCATCTTCGTCCGGTCTCGGCTGAAAGGTTCATAACTTCGAGGTTATGTACTGCGCAGATAGCGAATCTAGTGCGCAGCACCTTTGCGCCTCTCACTGCACGTGGAAAGAAGCGGGGGGATACTTCGATGAGCAGCTCTGTTCCGACGACTTCATATTCGCGGGGTCTGACTGTAGCTCAAATCACTTCAAACATTCTGGCTGTTTGAAAATTCAAAATTTTCCATAGTTCCCTGGTTATACAGACATAAATCGTCGAGTATCCATCCGCACAAAGGGGCTCTCTCAGCTTTCGGAACCAATAAAAATCTTATCTCCCATCCCTGGCTCGAAAAGAAGTTAAAAGCCAATTAATTTTCGTGCAAAGGTCATCGCGGATCAGCCTCGTCTCGCCTCCCTCGAGGTCTTCTTTCCTTATTAATTATCTTTTTTTTCCATAACTACAGGAGATAAGATTAAGCCCGGTGTCTGCAGGCCTCGACTACGTACGTTCGTTCGAGCAATGCCTTGTATGGGTTACAATAATACAAAGCCTAGGCCGTAATATCGCTCCGTGGAGGTCCGTTTCGTGGAAGTCCCACACGATTGCCGACTACGACGCCAGGCTACTTCGGCTCCAGCTACGTCTGCACTGCACTGGTGCATCTTGCCCGGCCCTCCCCCGCACAGCTGCACCACTCGGGCTACATTCCATTCACTCGTCGTGCTCGGACGCCCTTAAGCTTCGCGCACACGACTCAACCGCAACCTGCGACGATCATCACGTGTCGCTTTTGTGTAAGCTTTCAGCGACGATTATGGTTTCTTATGTCTTCTTTATTCGATAGGAATTATTTCTTTCATGATTTTAATGGCTGAGATCCTTCGTTCGAATGGAATTTCGTGAACGATCATGTTCTCGCCTTGCTTACCTCGAAAACTCGACGTTTTTGTCCTCCTCGCGTTTCCTGGCTCTCTTCTTCCACGACCGATCCGGCCAGCCTGCTTACATTCCATTCAACGTAGCCTCCGTGACTTCTCGACACATCCGCCCGCTTCGGAGATTCCAACCTTTCATATTACAACGCGTGTTCTTGAAAGATAATCGACGAATTGTCAAGAGGTGAACATAATCTACGGAAAACGTCGCAGTTTCTGATCCCATAGGTTGTTCTTTCACTTTGTTCTATAATATTTCGTCTGGCTGTTGAAAGATAATTATCATTCACATTCGCTCTACTCTGAAATCCGAAATTTGAAGTAATAATGTATTTGAAGCAATTAAGGATGTATGGCCCGATACAATCTCAAGCAAAAGTGAGTCTCGTCGTCAATATTGAGTACTTCGAGATGAGATAAAAATCGGAAAAAAATCAACCACAATCAAGATGATAAGAGTATTCATTTTCAATAATAATAATGCCCAAAAGTTATCAACAAATTGTTTAAAAAAATCATCGTTTAACAAATTTCCTGGTGACGTTATTTTTTTTTCATGTCAAATGAATTCGTTAATCTTTCCGAATACACATGAATTTTTTCAGAATATTGTCACTTTTTTTAAATTTCCGTTTTCGATTTTTAAAAATGGAGATAAAAATCTGAATTTTGGATATGTTATTGTGGAAACGATGCAGATTACAATTCCGAAGTTTCCGGAGCGTGGAACTAATAGTTTTGTAAATACAGCCTTTAGAAATTTCCGAAAACGAAAATTTGAAAAAAGTGACAAAATTCTGAAAAAATTCATGTCTATTCAGAAAGATTAACGAATTCATTTGACATGAAATAAAAATAACATCACCAGGAAATTTGTTAAACAATGATTTGTTTAAACAATTTGTTGATAACTTTTGGGCATTATTATTATTGAAAATGAATACTCTTATCATCTTGATTGTAGTCGATTTTTTTCCGATTTTTATCTCATCTCGAAGTACTCGATATTGACGACGAGACTCACTTTTGGTTGAGATTGTATGGCCTATACCTACTCCAAAACACTAAACTGGCATCAGAAAGCACTAGAGAAATTAGAGCACAAGTTCTTTAGAGGGTCCGAATCGGTATCTCTAACTAGTCCCTTAAAAAAGTTCAATTTGAAATCATTGATTGAATTATGAATTTAGATTATGACAGAAGAAGTCTCAATTCATGCCAACGAACCCTTCTCTTCCGACTTCATATCATTCTCCCTAATTTAGAAGGAAATACCCTCAGCTGATATTCCTTAAACGGTCACGAACTGGGCTATTACCCTTAAGTAGGTGAACCATGCGGGTAGAATCGGGCAGCAAATGCATTCTTCAATGGAAGAATTGTTTCCGAATAATTATTTTCCCGGAAATTGATCAACTCTCTCGTACACCGTGAGGATAATAAACGGATATTCACACACGACTGTAGTTCCTGTGTCATAAATTTGGAGATCACTATATGCGTTATGTCCTTGTAGTAACGCGACGGCAGACGGGAGACACGGTCATGGGAAAATAGCCATGGGAAGTTATTTGCCGGGCAGGTAGAGGTACGATGAAAAAAGAGAAGAGGAAAAAAAAAATATATCCTCGCTCCCCTCGGAGTTATTCGTGCCCTGCCAACCGCGAGACCTCTGGCTCGCTACTAAACGGTCTCAAAACTCGACCGATCCTTACATCGAGAATTTGATGGAAAAAAAGTAGTAAAAAGAAGAAAAAAAAAGACGAAATTCAATTCCATTTTCGTTCCTTTGATCATGCAAATGTATCGTCAGACGTTTCGAAGTTGAATAAAAAACGGAAAAAAAGACATTCATTTCAATGATTGGATGAACTTCGGATGAAACGGAATTTGAGGTACTTATTTCTCTGACTCGAGTGTGTCGCGGCGAATCGTGGTTCACTCCACTCTCACCCTTCGAGTTTCGAAGAACGTCTTACTCGGAGTTGGAAAAATAATTCTCATACCCTAACCTGACCTATCTTATACCCGACAAGATCCTCTTGAGATGGTTTGTCAAGGGGATTAAATTTTCAAAAATAATTCTAGAAAGCGGGGGTACTTGAGACGACGAGCAACGACGCGCCGCGGTACTTCAATTCTTTCATATATCCGAAACAAAAAACATCTTATCAACCCGAATAAGTCTCCCAACCCCCAGCTTCAGTATTACCAAAAATAAAACTACTGTTGCGTTATCGAATGATTTTACCGAATCTTTGTACCTCGCGTATGCATAGCACGACCGTTGACGAGGAGGGAAGGAATAAGCCTCGGTGCAAGACCGAACTCAGGTTTCGTCGAAGGACCTGGAGAGGCTCTGGCGAGACAATAGAGGACCGTTAGACGCGGGTCCGAAGGGAGTCTTAGAAGTGAAAGAGAACTGGTTGTGAAGTGAACTCTGGGGGGAAGCTAAGGAATGCGTCCTCTTGGACGGCAGCGATCATCGTCTCGAAACGCTGCCCTCTTCGTCGCACCCGGTGTGAGCCTCGGCCCGGTCCGGGCGTAAGAACCTTCGGGATGAATATACGAAGATGAACAAGGAGCAAGATGAGAGGCACACGACGCATATGTGGAAGCCATTTCGGAATGGAAATCCACTTAATCGTTATGGGAATATCCGCAGAATTCGAGGGTCGAAAAATGGATGATTTCACATATGAAAGAAGACAAAAATTCCGGATCACAGTCAGGGGTCAAGAAGACACTGGTCGAACATAACATCAATTTTCACAGTTATATTTACACAATCGTGGCAATTGTCTTTCAAGATCGAAAGTACTGCCTCAATGTAGTTAGCACTATGACATAAACTTATTTGACCATGGACTATGATTAATTCTAAACCGTGAATCGTTATAGTAAATAATCCGAGAAAACGGTATCCGTTACATTTGCGCAGATTCAGTTTGGCGTCAAGTATGTCTTCCTCCAGAGACCGTGATCGATGTATGTACATTAGCATTGAGAAGCTCTTGGCTCGTGCCAGGTTCGCCTATATTCGTCCTGAACGTTTTCGAAGGAGACGTGATGTTGATGAACTCGACGTCTCGTCGGTATCTTGTTTTTTTTGTTCATAATAAAAATCTAAGACTCTGTAGATCAAAGATGATCTGTCCTCTCTATACCTATACCGCAGAATCACATTATTATCGGATCTTTGAGGATCCCCGAGGGACCTGTAACACCTGGTATCATCACCTGTCGACACGTGCTGTACCCATGATAAATCTCTCGCACAGCAATGGAGCTCCTCCCCTTTACCATCGACAAAGCATAAATGTATGATTTTTCACAAGTATTTTGTATTCTGCGGTACTGAGCCTAGAATGCGACGGAAAAGTCGAGAGAGGCGATGCATATGGTGATCGTACTCTTCGTAAAATGCATCTCATGTATTTATTCATTGGCATAGCGTCGCGAGATATATTTTACCGCATAAAGCACTGCAAAAAGAAATAACCAAATCACAAAAAAAAACGACACGATGTATATAGAAATACACAGAGATATTCGCCGGGGTGGACTGCAGGTGAAAATGTCCATGCAGACCTCGATGATGTCTGATGTGTTGAATTTTCCAATACATCAGAGCAAATAACGTTCTTTTGAACGACTTTTATCATTTCGATCCGGATTGGCAAAAAGCGGCGGAGCAAAAAATTGAATGTACCAGAAACATATAGAAAAAATCAGAAAAATTCATTCATGCTCACCTCTTCATCACCTATCGTATCTTGTCTGCAGTATTTGAGCAATACCTACTTTAATCCTTAAATTTGGACGAAGTTATCTCGAAGTGGCTGAAGAATGACCGGGAAAGGAACACTTTTTGATAGTCGGTGACGTCCGAATCGACAATCTTAGTGCCATAGTGCTATGTACAGCAAGATAAGGCTATGTGTGTCTGCAAGTTGCGAATTCTGGTGAAGACAGATGAGCTTGACGACACGAAGCCAAGACTAAGGCTGTAATTCAGTCGGACCCAGTCTGGTCGATTAATTGGAGATTCCGAGTAATCCTTTGGTGGCGGGTTGCGTGGGTGTCGAGTCTTCCTTCAACGTCGAGGGGGTCTGAGTTTAAATATAAGCGACCGTTACGAGCGAGGTTGTACAGAAACATCGAAGATCCTATTGAGCTGAGTTAACTGCCGGTGTAATTATGAATTGCGTCATCTAACTTCTGCCATTAATTATATCTGGCAAGTATCCCGAGCGGAGATATCCCGAGGGACGCGACTAATTAACGACGAGGACCGACGCGACATATTGCAAGCCGAACCCGTGACCGGGATGCTGCAATAGACATCAGGACCAAGAGGCGTTGACGGGATCTACGGAAATGCGTAAAAACGAATTTCGAAAGCGGATGGGATTGAACAAGGGATCGCCCACTGTTACGAGGCTTGTTCTCAGTTCTATCGAAGATCAATAGTTTAGGGATTAGTTTGGGTTGGATATTTTCCGCATGGAGGCTGGATGTTCGGCTCCTACCTTAATTCCAAAGAAAAGGGCAGCCGACTGCCAAGATGCGAACGCCTCTCTGACGCGCATTTTCTCTCGGATCTGACCTGACTTGGAGCAACCTTTCCAGCTAATAGAAAATCCCACCGTATCTCTAAGACTTTGCCAAAGTAACGAAGTGGCGATTAGTTATTCCCTCAGGAAAACCATAATCGCCTTGAAAGTAAATCGTGGAACGCGACTGTCCTACCAGATCGGGCCCTCAATCAAGCGAATGAACAAGAAGTCAAACAAGGTCTGAACACAGATTCATCTTTGTTCCTTTTTGACATCCAATTCATCTCCTCATTCCTCGGAAATTTAATCAGTCGTTTATCCTCGAGGTTATCTTTCCTCTCCTTCCCCCGGGGATGCATTAAATCCCGAAAACTCTTAAAGACTCTGACAGCGAGACTTGATGGTGGCTGGTTCGAAGAGGAAAAATTTGGTCCACTTGCCGTCAGTGCGTGTGCATCAAAGTGTATTAAATTTAGCTTTCAGCCTTCACTATTTGTTTCGTCGGAACGCCATTCGCCATTGTCAAGGTGAAAAAAAGTCATGTATGGAATTAGCGAGCTGCCAATGAAGATATATTCCCGATACGCATATATGGCCATGCATGTCTCACTGGACAAATAACACCTTGGGGAGGTTTCTAATTCTGAATGGATTTCTTTGTTGCACACTTGAAACAGATTGCCAGCAATAATCTCGATAGTATATATCAGTTCATAGCTTCGTAATAAAATTTCTAGATACACAAGTGTTTTATTTACTTAATGACTTCACTAGACTTAACCATCGGAATGGACAAGGTGATACGTTGTTAGTATAATCTGAGATGTCTGGAGACTCAAGGAGTTCAGCCAGAACACTTCAGCAAACGAAATTCAGTTTTCATAATTCCAGGTTGAATGAAGCTGCGGGAGCCTCGGGCACTGTTTGTAATCTTGCACTGTTGCGATTAGAACCTCTGGCACTGTTGTCGATTTCCATTTGGTTTCTACGGGTTTTGCGTGGGTGGTTGATACATGTACGGACAGTCGACGTTGTATAATTGGTATCGTAAGCTTGCGTGATAGGTGTGCTCAATTTCGCAATGGAATAACAGGTGGGTATAGTACATGGTTGAAATTTCTTAGCGGTATTTGTATTCCTCGCGTTGTTTTGTTGGCCCAGACTCGCCGCGAAATCTTGTGGGCATGAATGCGTGCCTCACAATTGGTTTCATATGCATGTTATACATATACACTCAATACCCACTTGCTGTATCTATTAATAGTCGTTACCGAAGGTCAGTTGCCACGATTTCGCGATTCACTTCTATCCGATCTCTGGGTACTACCTCCTACGTCACAAAAAGCGACTACAATGACGATGTAGATATCTGCTAAACCATTTGCCAAATTCTTGTCTAACGGTAGTCTATTTTTTCTTGGAAAATTGGTTTTGCTGATTTCCATTCCCTGAATGTCGAGTGTCTCAAGATTTCCAGGAACCTGTCAAAGTCATAGGTTTTTGTCTGGTGTTCATTGGAGCATTTGAGTTCTCTCAGTCATTAGCTGAATTCAACGCCCGTAAAGTATTCCAGTCACGAACTGGATTTAAAACTATTCAACTCGTTAATGCCGTCTACTACCAAGCCTACTATTTAGAGGTCATCGATCTTTAAGTTCTTGAAGCTTTTGCGATTATTTTCGTTCGTTATTTTTTCACATTATATATAAAAATATTCCGACGCTGCAACCTTGGTAATTAATCTGACAAGGAGGTGAATCACAAACTATAGAGTCTGGTAGTGCGGAAGTTGGTGAAAAACAGGCAACACGAGTTAGCAGATTCAAGTCGAACTAAGGTCGTACGCCTTTTGTTTTACTGTTTTTCAGTCGCAAACGCCAATTTCTTGCGTGGGTATGTGGAACGGTGTGGAGCATACTTTTACTACGCTGTATCTATTACGTTTCATGGTTATAGAAATATTATACTTCTCTCAGTCTAGACAGAAGAAGACTGATAAGAATAACATTGAAAGGGGCATAATTAAGATATCTATATGATGCATCTAACCCGGTTTGTTTTTTGTCAAACATTCTTCGTCAGATATCAGCTCGTGACCTTGATAAGTTTCCTACTTTCATGCATTCCAAAATTCAGCTGTGTGCACCAGTCAGCGATGCAGCATTAAATGAATTTCCAGCGTATTTTGTATTCATATTTATATCCGTGAATAATAGCGAAGTTATTTCTCTGGGTCACGTATAGTTTACGTTTCTTCAAACAGAGCGTCTCCTTCGTCGATTCAACAATGTCTCAGAGTTTCTTAAACGCGACCACAACCGAGTTCGTCGAATTATCCAAGAACGTATCTTCTCGTCTAAGTAGCAATTAAGACTGAATTAATGTTACTATATGACGTCATCTCGGACGCTTCGCAAGAAACAAATGTCTCTGCTGTGAGGTCGATGGCTCTGTCCCAACGGTTGAAGCCTCGTGCTGTGTTCAATTTTAAGTGGACAGATATTGATGCTAAGGAATTTTTTCGTCACACGGTGTTATAATTTTCATGAAAAACGTCCGTTACGTCAGGTAGTTTTTTTTTTAGTAACGTTTGGTCTGAGGACTGAGCGACTATATGTACAACAAAGTTTGAACGGATGTTCGAAATCTAGATATATCCAGGAATTAAGGACTGTTTCCGACTCTGCTGAGTGTCAGGTATCCGCCGTGTCCACATTTGCCTTTTTTTCTTCCTGTGGTTTCCGGTCCACGGGACCCCGGACCCATGCGGTAGCCATAAAAGAAATAGGTCAGGTCCGATGGTTGTGGCGAACTGCACGACTTCCTCGAAGCCACTTTTAGTGCTTCGATACGACACTTCCGTTCGACATTGGCCAGATCCGATGAGGACAAAAAGACCTACTGCGGCCTTATCGCGGCGACATCATTATTCCGGGGCTGCCGCACGTCAGGTGAGAAATAAACTGACGAAAGATTCAAGTGTGGCTTGGGAGTTGAAGATATGGAAAGAAATTCACTGCAGCTTGAATGCATGATTCATCACACTTGACGCGGGGCTCATGCATCTTGAAACTGACGTCATGGTCCACATTGGAGCGTCTTCCGCGCCAGCGAGCTTCCGTCGAGTTCAGAGACTAAATTCTTATCAAACCCTGCAGCTGGACATCGAGGAAGCTCTCACTTGACCTTCGGTCAATTATCAATGACTACTGTTTTTTTTAGACCTTTCAGAGGATGACGAATCGCTTCGTTCCCCCGCGGAAGGTTGTACGAGCGTGATTATAGCTGAACTCAAACAACTCACAGTGTACCACTTAATTATCTTACTCAAGGTGATTTCCAGCAGCAGCCTGCAACGGGCAGTGCGCTTCCTGAATTATTTTATTTTTCTCAGGGTGCTTGGGACTCTGCCATTACGGTTATGCAAATGTTTTAATTACCCCGACTGAAGAGCCGGTACTCCGGTAGTATACTTATGCGAAGCTACATTCGCCCGGAGGTAATTGCGGGACCCTCTTCTGGAGGACGGTTATTGTCTCGATTATTTTTTCTACTTCCACAACACAACGTTGACTCTTGAAGACCTCAACAAAGTTCGAATGCACATTCGATCATATATTGATTTTGAGATGGCTGATTGGTTATGATGGTATCACTAGCGATTCTAACCCTAGTGATACCAACATAACTTGACCATTTGATGATCCTGAGAGATATGCACTGGATTGATATGGCCTGGACCGGAGAAGATGTATTTGGAATAGCAATCTCACGCAAAATTTGAGGGTAATGCTCATAGAGTACAAGTCTAAGGGTGCAATAAGGAGATATTGCTGTCTGAAATGCAGGGAGCACAGAGCATGTGTGCAATATGTCTTCAATGGGTATGTGGTTGTATCCGGTACATGAATATGACTAAATACTCTTTTTTAATAAGGAAATTGAAGATGATAAAAGTATGAAGTAGGGTTTCAAGTGCTGTCATCACAATTGATCAATGAAGAGAGTCTGACAGTTACAGAAGCGGAACAATCAAACTTACCGCGTTTCTGAGTAACGTTATTCCTGTCCATCGGAGAAATATTTTCGCACGAAACGACGCGATGCGTCATCGCCGGGATTTCGCGAGACGTATTAGATTATATCGACCAGGAGGTTCGTGACATTAATTCATTCAGAGAGGTCAGCTCATTGTCAGAGCGATAAATCGCTCGGTCCGGTACGAGGATGCCCAGGTCTACTACTCGTGGCGTAATTGTATGTCCGTGACTCGGTAGGTACTCGTCGGCCACTAATCGTGAGGAGATCTCGTGACGTCACTCACGGACTGACGGACCAAGACCGTTTACAGGTACCTGCTACCTATGTATACAAATACGATGCCGACGTTACAGACGTGCATGAAACAACCAGGATTTATATATAGAAGGTTGTTAGGATCACTCCGGGTCAGCGCACCTTGCATTAGCCACGCACCAGCTACCCGTCTCCGGGTACCCACTTTTAGCGCGGCAATTCGCGGACTTCCGGTGCTACTCTATGAGTGCGAAATCTGTTAACGAAATTCAAATATCGGAAGACACTGGATTGGCCGATTGAAATGATGATTGGTCACCTTCCGCAAATTCCGATTCTACTCTCACGGAAATTCATCGATTTCTGGTTAATTCCGGATGGGTAGGTTCGGCATGTTTTTGAAAACATCTGCACACATACCGGACCTCCGATCCCTTCCAATCGTACACCTTGATTTGTTGTGAATCAGTTATTTCTAGTCTAATGCACGTCAGCCTTGAGCGGTTTGATCAACTGAATGGCTTCATTTCCGGATAGATTGGTCATTTTGTTCCTGAATAGTTTATGCATATTGCGAAACTACTAGTTGAGATATTGATAAAATATACCGAGCTAATGACTCATTAAGATTCTTACATCACTTATCGTTAGTTATATTTGCTTAATGTCATGCATGGTCATAGCTTCGACGTTACTTGCGTTGACATGTCAATTAGTTTACCATAAAATGAAGATAAATCTTATTTTTTGTTCATATTGTGCTGAGCGGAGATACAGTGTTAATTTTTGTAATCCAGGATACTCTCGCCACAGAATTGTTGACATTTTCTCAATGAAAAACAGTAAAATAAAAACTTGTCTCCAGGAGACAATCGAAATTGAAACGCTTTTAGTAATGCAGCTTCGCTGCATCGCTAAAAGCTGGTTTGAAAACCGGCTGAAACAGTTGTGGGGAAATGATGGTCTCCAGCGTAACGCGTAACGATCCCCAGCCCCCCCCC
>JAFFZH010008463.1:0-15547 GCA_018420115.1 Euura saliciscinereae | reverse complement strand
TTCTGACTTCTAGGATCTTTTAGGGCCCTAGATCGTTTTCCCCAACTAAATTCAATTTCCACACTTATTTTGACTTTTGACTATCAATTTTCTGACTTCTAGGGTCTTTTAGGGCCCTAGATAGTTTTCCCTGTTTCAAATTCAATCTCTACCCGGGGATATACATATTATTGACTGCTATTCGCTTTGATCTTGTTTCTATGCATTTATTTGAATAAAGTGTGTTTGTATGATTGATAAATGAAGGTATTTTATCAACCCCTCAACCCGATTGAACCGAAAGGAGAAAGAAGCGTGTGTGTCTGAACCACCATGTGACTATCTGCCCTGGCGTGAAAAATGATCCCTTATATGCCACTGGATAGATAGATAGATAGATAGATAGTGAGTGGATTGTTACAGATATAGGCACGAGGGGGATATTGAAGGAGGTATCGAGAAGTAGAAATCGATACTGATAATACGTATACTATATAGATTGACGAGTGACGTGACGTGACGTGAAAGTTAAATTGCGATCGAGATAAACACGCGGAATTCCGTCATCTTTATTCTATAGATAGAAATATCGTATCCATTCGGAATCCCTATTTTTATTTCATCTAATTTCATTCCGTCTCGTTTCGTAATTATCCTAAACGCGAGAGGGATGGGGGTCTTGGCTTGTCAACTCGACTATCCATCATCATCCGAACGAACGGTTTCAGGGTTTCGATCTAATATACATATGTGCGAGATAAAATCAGCTGTTTGGAAAAGACTTTTTCCGCACGCCATGCGTAAAGTTAGATTTTACGCACGCAAGCGTGCATGTAACTTTATAATAATCTTAGCAATTACTGGCGTAACGTAACACTTGGGGGGGGGGGGTTAGCAATGGTAAAAAATAGCGTTACGTAATACTTGAATGACGCCTTATAGTTCTTAATTACACAGATGAGGACCAGAGCCAATGAACAAAGTTTTTTTTTCAAACAATCGTTGAATTTTTTGTTTCCCTTATCTTGATTCGCCTCTTCGAATACTCATAGCTTCATAGTACGTGTATAGATAGGGTGAAGAAAAAAACCGAATGAGTAATCGGAAATGATGCGTGTAGTTGAATGAATAAAAATTCTAAATATGTTTACGAATAGAGGACGTCAGCTGCTTCGAATGATCGTTTGATATATAAACACTGTTTTAATCGTTCGAATAATACAGTGAAGAATAAAGACAACGCAGATTAGTCACTGGAAAAAGGGACTTCGAAAGAAGTAGTTATACTTATGTAAAGTAATCAATTTTAATAAATCATCAGTCTTGTTGTTTTCCTTGGAAATTTTCAAATTAGAGTCAAAATTTGTTATAAAATGACTCGATTGTAGTTCCAAGATTTTTAAGTGTTCAAGAAACTCTCAGAAACACCGCGGGAACAGGTCAAACCGTTCGTAATCTAATCGTGGAAGACTTCCGCCTTTGCCAACACCGGCTTGTGTATGTGTACATGCCAGCCATGCACGCTGCAACCAAGTTGGAATAAAAAATGTTCATTCGCTGCCTTATCTTATCCCATAATTTAGCATACAAGGGGGTGGCCTGAGAAAGAGAGAGAGAGAGCACAAAAAAAAAACACCCGAGGTTTTAAAAGTTGATTAAAATTTCCACCCCGTGTTGATATTATTATCATATTCCAAAGTGTGGCCTCTTGACGTTTTTATTATGTTTCACGTAATCACGGTTTTATATAACGTACTAATATTAACTCACCTAATCTCCCGAGAGATTAGAAAAAGCTTGATTTCATAAATCTTGCAGTCGTCGCGGAGTTCCCTGATTTATTTATTATGAACTTGGAATTTTTATAACCTTATTTTTCTTTCTTTTTTATATAAATTAAATAAATATAAATTAAACAAAAATTATTTACCGATCGAACGTAATTGCAGAACTTAGTTAGGGCTGCATCAGCTGACGCCGATTGGCAATTGGCAATGCGAGCTTGCTTCCGAAGGCTAAAATTGCTTTTCTGTGCCGTCCCGCTCTGTAGATGGTAGCTATCGAAGTTGGCCAGAAGTTGCAGCGAGCTTTCAAGGCTTGTCATGTACAAATAAACTTACTTTACAACCTCTCGACTCGTTCAGAGGCAATAAACAACAGTTTTTCCAATCTTCTCGGTTGTCAAGGTCAAGTTCGTACTCTAGACGAATCTATTCGAATCAGGCTTCATCGGAGCTTCAAAGCACAAATATCAATTTCGACATTCGCTCCCAGCAATTATGTACAAGTCTCAATTCGACCTTAGAAATGTTGAATGGACGAAGAAAATGGGAGCTTTGAAGATTGTTATTTTTGTTCCAAAGAGATCGAAACGAAGGGAGAGACTTCCAAGCCCTATCTGGGTCACGGCCGTAATCCCACACCCTTCGATCTGTTGGTATAAGGCACTCGAATTCGTCGCGCACATTCCCCGCGCTTACTCAAATATCCTTTTCTCCTCATCTCACGATCACAAATACATTGCAGGGATGCCTATAAAAGCACTGGCTCTCTTGGTGATAAGGAGCGGGTATTGATTCCGTTAAAAATACGTTCATAAAACTTGTAGAGAAACAAATTTGATAGAATAAAGTTATTTCCTTCGTATATTGTATGCTTTCGAAGAAACGAAAGACAGGAGAATATTTTCTACTTTATTTTTCATCGCAAATTGAAATATTATTGTTTGGTACTTCGGGATCCATTACAGTCCAATTTGTGCGTTTCGTGGTAAAAGTCGATTCGGAAATTGTGTAGATACGTTGTTACGATACCCGTCGGCAGCCGTCTTTCTTTACCAGAGAAGACCTAGGAGCCAGAAAGATTCGCAACGTTCCGAGTTCGGACGATCTGAAAATAGACCGAACCCGGCCCGGAACCTTTGCATGCAGTTGTAGTGGATGGGTACGTTAACAGCTCTTAGTCGTCATCGTCAGATCTTCGAAAAAGGTCAACGAAACAGTCTATGCAGGTTATTCCATGTATCGTACGGGAACTTGTATATTATGCACTAGGGGTCATTCCCTTAGGAGTCGAATTTCAAAAAACGCTTAAACTACTTTCTAGGTATTTGAATAAGCAATAATTTGAAGCCAAAACGAAGTCTATATCTCATCGGGTCGAGTAGATATCCATGATTCCGCGAAAACATGTTTTACCCCTTTTATTCTCCTTGTGGGGGCGAATTTCGAAAAATCGCTTCTTATTGGGTGTTTACGAAGGGAAGGGAACATGTTGCTCAAATTTCAAGTTTCTAGGTCAAGGGGTTTGGGCTGGGCGTTGATGCCACTCGTTCCTTTAATAGATATAGATGTATTCTAAATTCTGTAATCCGATCTTGAATGACAGAATGCCCTTGAAATCGTGTAGATATAATTATATCGGTATACAATAGAGACAGAATGTTTTGGGAAGCCTTTAGAGCTGGGAATGGGATATGTTTTTTTCCTCCCCCATCCCTGTAATCCGATATCGAAAAAAGTTGTGTGTCTCTGAATTTTATATGTTTACTCTTCAAGGGCAGACTTTTTTCCTATTCGATAAAAGAATATAAATGTAGTTTCGCAACCACAGCGCAAGTTCGTGACTTTGCGATCTTCTAGTAGTAACGTAATCGAGGAAAGTCAGCGTCACACATTACGACTACACACATTATTATACCATGCGCTGTGTTGGTTGATTCGAGAAGACCTTGAACTTGACGATTGGAGGCGTGTATTTATCATCATGCATACATACCGGAACCCATTGTTTACGTTTCTGCACGGATATATCCGCCGTTTACCAATCCTTAAGATATGTAATTGGTTTGAGATCAGACTATTGATTGATCTACGATTAATCCTGAGTCTATACAAGCCCGTGGTGGTTCCATATTCCAAGACGTAGTGTATTTATCTTCCATGTCTACAAAATTGCTATGTCATCCTTTCCGAAAACAGACACCAAAAAATTCGAAATTGTTTCCCTTTCGAATAGAATTTGCAAAAAAAAAAACAAAAAAAAACAAGTGAATCGATAAATGAAACACGAATCCGTATGTAACACCACGGATCGAGGAAGGCGAACCCCGTTAGAGAAACGTAGTTTACAACTTGGGTGAGGTAATCGCCAAGGTACAAGCGTCTAACTGGGTTAAATAGATGCCAAAGTTCATAGCTTGTATTTCCTATGTCGTGCGTTCTGATTTCAAAGCGTGGAATAATTCCGATGATTATTTTATTCTCGCATCTGTTTATCGTCAAAAACTGGTTTTGTTTTTTTCATTACGAAATTTGTAGGTTTTATCCTTAATTTCTTCGCTTTTTTTTCTATTCATGGAACAAAACAAAAACAAAACACACACACTTCTTTACTATCCATTCCTGACTTTATGGCACTGTTATATATTACGGTTTAGCAAACATTCCACGACTGAAGAAGATCCACTTATGGTAATGCTGCAGACAAAGTCAAGTGCCTGTGCGCATAGCGGTGGAAAATTGCACGGTAGACGCGCGGCTCAGCGCAGCTTGTATCCTCTCGTTAAAAAAAAAAAAAAAAAAAAAAACAAACGCGGGACCTTTTCTTCAATGTAATTCTAAAAACTCTTAAATATTACGTTGGAATTGTGACTGGAATTATGGATAACCGATGCACCTACATACCCAGTACCATACATAGTGGCGTGTGATTTTCTTTATCTGTATATTCATGTGGCGAAATCTTAGAAGACTTGAATTAAAAATGGCACTCTATACCGTAACCATCTTAGATCAGAATTCTCAGATTTACTGTTACTTCAGCCTCAATTTATTATTCTACCTGTGAACATAACGTGAATACATCTTCACCGCGTTATTGTACTACGCCATGTTTAGACTTTAACTGTTATTCTTCATCTTCGGGTCATCAGCATCGTTATAATTAAAGGTAGATTTATCGTTGAAAGTTATGATAAAAATATTGTTCTATCAGTTTATGGTCTTCAAATTAAATCACAAATCGTCATTTTCGGTCTCACTTCCAACTTTGATATTGTTACTTACCTGACAAAGTTTAGATAGCGCTTTGATTTGCGTATTGACAACCACATCACTATATCAACATATGTATTTCTTACTTCATTCAACATCATCTTTTTTTTTAATTTAAAATCAATTTTTTTTTCTCATTACTTCGGTTATTTCTTACTATTGTCCAGGTTCTAGGTTCGTCCAGTTTGCCCCCAACTTGAAATTAGGATGATGGGAACCTCCGAGCCAATCATATTCAGATAAACCGATAGAGAAACTATTTTTACATTATTTTTCAGAGCCGATATTTACTTCCGTGTTATCACATTTTATCGAAAGTTTACCCTGTCCTCTATGGATGACACAGATCCGGACTGATAACAAGAACCTAACGAAGAATGATTGGGTATAGCGACCTGCTGTCGAGGCTGGGAGTGGAAGATGGAGGCAAAAAGTGAATAGATCAAGTGAGCGATGGTTAGCTGGATCCGAGGGTCGTATTATCGCGTTGTCTTGACAATTACGTCGGCAGTCACAGATATTGTAGCCTGTAGCTGCTGTTTGTTTTTTCGTTCCAATTAATCCGCCGCGTGCGTCGTGACGCACTATAAGCGGAATCGACGCCTCCACCATACCTACTGGATATCAGTTTTCGTAAAACAATTAGAGATTTCCTCATCTTCTCTCTGTCTTAAATTCACGTCACTCGTCGTTAATCACATTAAGTATGTACAGTAATACCCCACAATAGTCAACTATTCGGGACCTTCAAGCCCCGCAATAGTCCGCATCCCCACCCAAATAGACGGAATTCACACACACACAAAGTCTAGTAGGCCGCGCATGCGCCACTGACGGTAAGATCATTGAGGTTATGCATCACATGTCTCAGTTTGATTTCGTTGTGCAGGTTATGTTATCATTTTTGGAGGCTTGTAACCGCCATATGTATGTTCGTCTGCTGAGAAACTCAGTTGTGCGCATGCTCTAAGAGGCGCCACTGAACAGGGTCTCAAGGGAATCGGGACTATGGTGGGAGAACGTCGGTGGCCTATTTCGGGGTCTCGAGAGGGGAAATTCGTTGACTATTGAGGGGTATGGACTATTGAGGGGTTGACTATTGAGGGGCATTGTGCAACAGTGTGTGAAGTCCCAGAAGTCCCGTGAAGTCTTTGAAGTCTTGAAGTCTGGTGTATGCCATTTTTCGGAGTGGTTCATCCCTCGGGGGTGACAGAATACATGATCATCATGATAAAAACATCGATTCACCTTTTATTCGTTGTAATACTACACCAGATTATAAATTCTTGGAAATAATTCTCCATAATTGGCTGTAAATAATTTTCAATTATTCTTACGTTACGTTCTAACTGTTTCTTTTGCCGTAGGGTGAAAATGATTATAATGCTTCCCTATAAGCCGCTTCTAATCCTCGTCGACTTCCCTCACAAGTATTATGCAACGGTTAATAACACCTATACGTATACATGTGCGATAGCTATACAACAGATCTTGCAACGTTGCAGGGAAGCCTTATTTTCGTACACTATCTCTCTTTCCACCACATATACCAACATGGATGCTTATGACGCGGATGAAAAGCTGGCAGAAAGGCAAAAGTTGAAGCAAACGGTCATTCTTAACCCTGAAAATTTATTGCTTTGCGAATAAATTTTTATTTAAGACCCATCATAATACAATTCTTGTCCAACTATAGGAATCAGACGAAGCTGGTATGAGTCTCGATTATAATTATCAGCTACTAGATCTTCTTCAGCTTTGTGTGAAACTATTGTACTCACGCAGTGTGTAACAAATAGACGTTTTCTGAAGCAATGACACTCTGCTAAGAGCACAAACGCGCCACAGATATAAATAATGTGCTATACTCAATGACAAGTGTATTAAGAATATATAGACAAAAGAGTCTGTTATCGACACGTTTCTATATATACTCATATAGAAGCTTACAGTTGACAACGGGATTAGAAGCCGTCGATCTTGTCGTACGGTATACGAACTTATAATATACACACACTTCGTGCTAGTTATATATGTGCTCACGTTCTCTCCGTATATTTATCGGCAAACTTTATCCTACTATCGAAAAATAACATCAGCAGGATTTTCTCAATATCATACATCTTTCCAACGGACATGTTTTGAACACATCGCACGTGATGGCATCTGAGATCCTTAACGGTGCCTTTGACATAAAATCAATAGTAGAATTATGAAAATTGTGGGCATCCTTTCTGAAAGAACTGCGAAGTTCTCAGAGAGATAAACAGAAATAAGAGTCAGTAACGATGTCGCGGTTCATTTTTTCCTTTCATATTCCGTAATCGACCGTTAGATACGGGTTCTAATAACGAGGAAGTACCACGTATCGACGTAGGTACCGCCTTATAGCATGGTAACGTGGATGAACATCATCATTACATTGACGTATTACCCGGAGACACACACGTAGGTACACTGACAATATTCAATTGCAGGGAATTAGTCAGAAACCCCGAAGGGCCACAACCGAGTTCCAAGGTCAGTTTTTCATAAACGCTATGCACTAACCGTGACGTGCATGTAAAACATGTAGACCACAGAAGTACGTCGGTAAGTTTCGCTATTTTAAACTGGGGCAAATACTCATCCAACCTAACATAACCTAACCCTGAGCTTGGCTAAGCTAAGCCAACCTCCGCGTAATTTATATAGTGCTGCCCCTGAAGGATGGCCGGGCATTTGTTATGTCAAATCTAGTGACCTTTGTTCTCGTGCCATCTCAAGTTCTAGAACCCATGAATATCATACTGTGGATAAATCAAGAGCTAATGATGATAATGACAGCAATGCCCGTTATCGATGTCAGAGACTGACGTAGAAAAAGTGTGACCCAGTTGATCGGAAAAAGTTCTCTAGAAAAATGATCGTAGACTGAATTCGATCCCCCGCCTCCCGCTTCAAGTGCAACGGCAACGCGGATCAGCTGTTCCAATTGATGCGCGCGCAGCTAAGACCACTCGTGTTCCTGTCGTCAAGTGTTTACCGTAAGCGTTCCAGCCCAGGCTGGTTCCGTCGCGTAGGACAAGGTCCGTACCCACTGGTGGACGGTGGCTTAGAGGTAGTGGTCGATCCTGGTGTGGTAGTAGAGAAGGCATGCATGCTTTCCTCTCATGCGGGTCGTTCAGAGGAGAGGAGGAGGATAATTCCGGTTTCTTAGCTTCTCAAATGCTTGAATACGAGCCGTGCGTCGCGTTCGCAGGTGAACAGAAACTCTTATTCTTGTTACTATTATTAAACTATTATTAATAAAAAAAGAAAAAATAGTGTTCTTAAGGTGCGGCATAAATGCGGGAACGTAAGTTTATAATCATTATTTACGTATTTGCGAGAATACCAACCACATGTTTTTCTCTTTCTTTTATTTTTCCCACGAATTCTAAATTCAGACGTCGTTCCGTTCATACTTTGTACGTGCTCCTCCGAGTATCACGGTTGGTCAGGTTTCAAAGCCATTCTGCACGCGTACGTCGTTGACCGATGGCTAAAGCCGAGAGCGAGAGCAACAGTACCACTAGCCCGTCTCTTCTCTACGACCAACATAACCTAGAAGCGCCGCGTTTCGCGCGCTAGTTGTATGCGCGCACATCCACAGATTTTTGTGTGGGTTTTAGTACGTAGTTAGTAGTCACAGTCGCAAGTTGCAGGTGGTGCAGCTCAACGTTGTTAAAACAAATTCAACGTGCGATGATTCTGTTAGATCGCTATTATCATAATAGGATAGGTTACGTTACGATTGCTACACGGTTTATTTAATTTAAAAATTTATCACGAGCTCGAATCGATCGTTATGTGTATATAAATGAATAAAAAACAAAACACTAAATACTCCGATTTCCAATTTATTCTACCAGAGATACTAAACCCACTGTTTGAGTTTTACTTTTGCTAAAACAAAAATAAGAATCTAACGTCGACTTGGTGTCTCGCAGTTTACGTATTCTACTTTTGAATAAACGTTGCGACCAAAATAGCGTTTCTCAACGTTCTAATCTCTTCGCTTAGCGGTAACTAAAGATACCCTCTCGCTGGTCACGTGCGGAGTTTCGCTTCTCGCGTCGCAGTTTATTAAACAATTTTCCGTTTTTTTCCACTTCCACTCGAATCATAGCTTACAACTGTTAACGAATTCAAATAGTCTTTGAAAGAATATAATAAATGTATTCCCGCTAGAATTTTTGTTGCCCACTGTACAGAGGCATACTATGTCGAAATACAATGATATCCCACGGAAATCGAATTCAATATTGTTTCATGATCAGCCTCCATTGCTTGAACCACGGGTTAATTATTTAAAACGAATTTCATATATGCATGGATTACGTCGATTTCCGATCATTGCTCGGTTTCACATTACGCGTCATCGACTGCGATGAGGGAAGTTCTTCTTTCTGTGTTACTGTGATTTAATGAATTCCATGCACATACATTACTTTTTCACATATGATGAAACTAACATTGGAAAAAATCATTTCTCTCTTTTCATCAAAAAAGGAGTCGAGGAGGACTGAAGAGATTGAGCCAGTCACCCTTCCATATGATGATATATGTTACGCACATGATGTACGATACATGCTGCGGGTGTCTCATTTCAATCTCTGCACTCGTATATTCTCTTTTTTTTTCTAACCACATCAAGAGAAGTTTCGTGTTACTTTTTATTTTTGACTGAAAGAGAACGTATATAGCATTCTTTTTCGTATAATTGTTGTACAATTGAAGTATATTTATGCGTATTCGACGTTTTATATCGTAACACGCGATTCTCACGCTTATATGTATCCCAGGGTTCGTCATATTGCAAGTTCTTCACTTGGTAATCGACCCTGTACGACTCCCACCCACGTTTCGGTTACCGTTTAAGGTCTGATTCATTTTACACTCTACGCAGGTACTAAACGCACTTTGTTTCGACGTATTGTTACCATTCGCGTTTTTTCTTCTTCATATTCACTCTATTCCGACATTTTTAGGAAATTGCTTCTCTATTGTATATTCAAAAATCTATATAATGATATATGGAAATTTTCTTACTTCGACAACAACAACTCGAAGTTATACAGCAACATCTTATTTCCACTCACATGTTCTTGCAACGTTACGAAATACACTATTTACAACCACTCGGTCTTACACACCTTTTCGCGGAGTCTAGTACGGAGGTTTCTCATCGTACTTTGAACAAACTTGCGTGTTGTTTTAATTTTATCCGTCATTCAGCTTCGGGGCTTTGGTTACGCAACGATGATTCATCCGATGACACTATACCTCGCCGATGATGACCTCAAACTTACTTAACTTCATTAAACTTTACCGTTTAGTCGTCAAATTTAATCCATAATCTCAATGATTTTTCCCTACAATTTTTCATATTATTTCGGAAAAATCAGTTTCCATTCGATATAATCTTATCCGCATCTGATTTTCACCAGAATTCATCTTTCGAAATATGAACAACTAATTGAGTGGCTTGAGTAAGACGATTACGAAGACAATGTCGATGATCATTGTGAAATAGTTGACGTTGCTCTAACCAGCTCACGCGTTTGTAGTAAATTTCTAAATTCTCTACCACTACTACACACTACCCACCTCGTATCGTACAATTAGTTGTGTGATATACTCACTCGAATTCAGCCTCTGGGCCCTAGACGTTGGAGAGGAGGAGGAGGTAACTGATTACATATGTATCCACTATTCCCACAAAACTATCGAATAAACGACACTTACTACGACACGTACTATAGTGTTTCGGAATTATTTTTATTCTATTATAACTGGTCACTACCATAAATCGTTAGTTGATCGCGGTTCGTCACGGCTCAAAGGAGACGCGCAACGATAAACTGATCGAACTTTCTAAATTTTAGATATGATACAATTTTTTTTTTCTTCTTCTTCTTTCAATCAGTATTCAGAATAGTTTTTGATAAAATTCGAGTTACACGTACTGCTTGAAAATTATTAACGACTGTTATGGCACAGATATTGAATTGCTTCAAAATGTTTGCTACCAATCAACTCATCGGGGACGGTTTGTTACCTCAGAACTCCGTTATTTATAAACCGATTTGGAAAATTCTTTTTTTATTCGAAAGGGTATACTTTCAGATTGGTCCGATATAAATTTCATCAAAATCGGTTGAGTAGTTTGGTTTTGAAGTCGATTTTTTTGTCACACGTGATTTTTGATTATTTCAAATCTGAATGATGCTGATTGGAATTTAACGAAACTACGTTTTACACTCTTATACACATTAAAATTTAATGATCATTGTGTTAATTTCCACATATTAATGGAAATTTGTTCTTTTCATGTTTCAGGGGTGCTGGAAATGGCGGCCACTGAAAGTACTATCAGATTCAGCGGTCATACCTTGGACAAAGCCACCAAAGCCAAGGTAAAAGAATCAAAGATCTTCGTTATCTTGATATGATTGAAATGGAATGAGAAAAAATTATGTAAATCTTACAGGTGACGTTAGAGAATTACTACAGCAATTTGATCGCTCAACATATCGAGCGAAAACAGAGGCTGGCTAAATTGGAGGAGTCGTTGAAGGACGAAGGACTTTCGGAGCAACAGAAACAGGAGAAGAGGCTACAACATGCTCAGAAAGAGACGGAATTCCTTCGATTAAAACGATCACGTTTGGGAGTCGAGGACTTTGAACCACTCAAAGTTATCGGAAGAGGAGCTTTCGGCGAGGTAAACAATAATTATTCCAAATCCGCTATCGTTACCAACTAACGAATATAATTCCTCCTCAGGTGAGACTGGTACAGAAAAAAGACACCGGTCACGTTTACGCTATGAAGATTCTCAGGAAAGCGGACATGCTCGAGAAGGAACAGGTCGCGCACGTCAGAGCCGAACGAGATATTCTCGTCGAGGCTGATCACCAGTGGGTCGTCAAGATGTATTACAGTTTTCAAGACCCGATCAATCTATATTTGATAATGGAGTTTTTACCTGGCGGTGAGTCTGCCAGTAGAATTTTTTTTCTATCTTTGTTAACAAACAGATTGATAACTGAAATTTGATTTCCAGGCGACATGATGACCCTTTTGATGAAGAAAGACACGCTCTCCGAGGAATGCACACAATTTTATATTTCCGAAACGGCACTAGCCATAGACTCTATACACAAACTAGGTTTTATTCATCGGTGAGTCGATGCCGAAATTATAGTTTTGGAAACAATTTGTTATCTGTACTGTACTTTTTCAGAGACATCAAGCCGGATAATCTCTTGCTCGACGCTCGGGGTCACATCAAATTATCAGATTTCGGATTATGCACAGGTCTGAAAAAGTCACACAGAACCGATTTTTACCGGGATCTGAGTCAAGCGAAACCTTCGGACTTCAGTAAGTAGCTAAAATATACCGCAACATTTTTTTTCCTGAATGAAACGAAGCATAACCGAAATTATTTTCTCTCCCTCAGTGACGTCTTGTGGAAGCGGAAGTGGCGGAGCGATGGACAGCAAGAGAAGAGCCGAAAGTTGGAAGAGAAATCGAAGGGCATTAGCTTACAGCACCGTTGGTACTCCGGACTACATCGCGCCAGAAGTTTTTTTGCAGAATGGATACGGTCCTGCTTGCGATTGCTGGTCTCTCGGTGTTATCATGTACGAAATGCTCATAGGTTTGTATATTTTATAAATTTTTTTTTTTTCGATTATTGTTACATATATCACTGTTCATTATTAGTCAAAAATACCGATGCCGTTTCACATGATTTCATTTGTAAATTTCTTACAGGATACCCTCCATTCTGCAGTGAAAATCCTCAAGAGACTTACAGAAAAGTAATGAACTGGAGAGAAACGCTGATATTCCCACCCGAAGTACCGATCAGCGAAGAAGCAAAAGACACTATTGTCAGATTCTGCTGCGAAGCTGATAGGAGATTAGGTCGGTATAATTGGATTAACAAGTGTCATCATTCTAGACCTAACAAAGTCCTTATTTCTTAATCGTATTCAATTTCTATACAGGTTCGCAGAGGGGTATAGAGGAATTAAAGCTCGCGCCCTTCTTCCGAGGGGTGGATTGGGATCACATAAGAGAGAGACCAGCTGCTATACCAGTGGAAGTAAGATCTATCGACGATACATCGAACTTTGACGATTTCCCTGACGTCAAGCTTGAAATTCGTGAGTATCGTATTCGGATGATCTTAGATCCGGTGATTTATCGTTTGTTTATTATTTTTTTTCGTTCCAGCTGCGGCGCCGTTACCGCAAGACGGGGAAGTGATATACAAGGACTGGGTGTTCATCAATTACACTTTCAAGCGATTCGAGGGTCTCACGCAACGGGGTACTCCGACAAAGAAATAGCAAGCCTCCGCTAATTCGTGCTCTGCCATAAATCACCAGATACAATTGGTAGGATCTATGGATACGGCGATGGTGCATCACCACCATACCACAAACTCACCTCAGCATCACCACCGTCACAACCGTTATCATCACTTGACTGGCGAATGAGAACGGGACCGCGAAAGAAATAATCGATACTCGATTAGGTATCGGGAAGTATAATGAATTTTTCTATACCCTGTCGCAGGGCTCCGACGAGGAGAGTAATTTGCGAACGTGGAAATGTGGTAATGAAGCTGATTACGTTGCGAGAGATGAAACTCGAATTATGTTCGTTGGAAGAGAGAATAATGTTAATAGATATTACAATATTTTGGGACGATGTTCAAGTACAAAAGATCTGATCATGCGATGGTGTTGCGTGTGTCTTTGTTAGATACTGCGAATAATAAATACCGATGATTTAGGATAGATTATAAAAGACGAGTTGTCACGAATTTGTTGTGTGGAAAATTTTCTTAAACACATTTTGTTTCAGTCGAATTATTTGAACATTTTCGACGACGGCAAATAATTTATTTGAGGCGATCGAGCGCGACTACTACATTTGTTTGAGGAAATTTCGATCTCTAGATTTTTCGCTCTATTGTAAAGTGTTAAAAATTGACAAAAAAAAAAAAAAAAAAATCCTGGAAGTATCAAATCTGCGATAGTATTGTTTTAATCAGTGATCGATCTTGTTTTCAGTCGAATGGTCACAAAGAAAAATTGAACAATAAAATGCCTGAACGCTAATCTTGGGTTTTTGAGTCTCATATTGAATTCGTCTGATCACAGTACACACAGAAAATAATGACAAATGGATAATAGTAGAAGAAACAATAATAATAATAATAATAATAATAATGAAAATACAACTCTCTAAACTCGTTTACATGATAATTAAATACATAAATTACAATAGAATGGTGAATTTAGAAATATAAGTAGTAGATGTTAATCCACGGCTCATTCGCTGCCTTACTTAAGGTTCCTAGATAACAAGTGAAAAAAAAAAAAAAAAGAATACATCGGCGGTGCAGCAAATGCAGATACAATCTTAAGAGAACCGACCGAGATGGGACTCGGATACACTGGCCGTTATTATTGCTTCTGGATAAAATACAGTAAATTAATAAACCTGATCGAAGAACGAGTTGAAACTAATTACGTAGATACGTTGCGTTGCTATTCTCACATACGATTAGGATATCACTCTAGAATCTTTGAATCGAAGGTATTCTCGATAATATTATCCTTGTGAAAAGATTAACCCAGAAGTAACGAGGACTTTGAATTATTTAGATGCCGTTTGCTATCCAGGGCACCGGCAGCAGATTAGCTAATGATAAGTTGATCGTAAAACCATACCCCGAAGATAGAAGATGGCGAAGTATAATCGAACGCAGAAATTACTAATTTGTCAGAAAATTCTTGTACGTGGTTTTAGTCACGTTATGACCCTATGTACACACTGTTAACAATTAGATTGAAAAAAAAAAAAAAATTTACATAGTTTCGTACCGATTAACTAAGAATTTTTTTTTCTTTAAACTTATTAACTCTTCGTGAAGAAAATAAGAGACAAAAAGAAGAATGAAAACAAGAAACCAGAACGTAATGTGATTATAAATATTTAGAGTAAAGAACAAAATTATATTTTCTTCCGCTTTTTAAGAAAAAAAAAAAAAAATGGGTTTTCATTTCATTTAAATTCAGAAGACCTACGTGAAATGAAAAGCGCACGTTCTTTTTTTTAACACATTTCATGTAAGAAAAAGTAAAAAAAAGTTACAATATACTATATTATATGATGATGCGGTGCTCTCTCTCTCTCTCTCTATCTCTGAATATAAAATAACATCGATATTAATAGCCAGCCTGTTGTGTAAATTATATAAGCAGAAAAAAAGGAAAATGTGAAAGAAAGATAAAATATATATATATATATGTATAGTATATATACGAATATTATACGTCGATGTGTTGAATAATTTTGAACGACTTAAGAATAAATATTATATAATAGATAGTATTATTGTATTAGTCACTTGTCGCTGTTGAGTACACGATGCTAACGTCCATGCCATTAAGTAAAAAAAAAAA